>ML677362.1:13936749-14074292 GCA_007922305.1 Dermatemys mawii
TCTCCATTGTTTAGACAAGAAGATTAGCAGAAGTGACAGAGAGTGGATGCATGCATCCGACGAAGTGGGTATTAACCCACGAAAGCTTATGCTCTAAAATTTTAGTTAGTCTTTAAGGTGCCACAGGACTCTTCATCACTGATTGATGTGTGTACTTCAGAATGAAGAGTATTAGATTTTTTTAAAAAAATTCAAATACTTGTGAGGTTAAAAAAATGCTATTATATCTTTGGTAGAAAAATAGGGAACCTAGAGTAAAAGTGAAAAGTTAGGATGTATCTATAAGGATTTGAAAGATGGACCAATCACTATTTTTTTATTTGCAAATATATTGTCTTTTGAGTGGTCTTTTTTTGTGTGTGCTGATTTTTTTTTTTGTTCTCTTTCTAGGGCAATAGAGGATGTATTTCAAATGCACATTAGAAGTAGAAGGCATGACCTTGATGAGGTGAGCAAAAAATATCTATTATTAAATAGTCTGTCACCCAGAGCAGGAGAAATGTTTTAATATCAGTGTGCAACAATTTATGCCATTCTGACTCCTACGCAATTTAAAATGAAAGGAGGTGAGGGGGCAGGGAGAGAAGAAACCCTGTTCCAACAAAAGGCAACAGCTACAGGGTGTGTTATAGCTAGAGCAAGGAAAACAAGATTTTTTCCTATATGTTTGTATGTACATTTCTAGTGTGGCTTTTGATAAAGTACTTACTTGTCAGATTAGTTTCAATTGCACAGGGCCTCTGTGCAAGTGTTTGCCGCTTCAGATTTCTGCTGTTTCTGCCATTGCTGTAGCAGACAAAGCAAGGGAGGATTTGTAGCCCTAGTTTTGAAAGTGAATCAATAGAAAGATGAACTTCAAAGCTCAGCAACAAACTTTGAAGTTCCCTCAGCTTCAAAGACCATTCCTTGCAGCATGTTGTGCACCAAAGTGCAGGCTGAGTGAAGCTAAGTAAATACTGCAAAGCATCATGAACATTAATTCAGACAAGAACTGCAAATCTGCCTGAATGCTATCGATGATCCCTTTCGTTTTCACTCCCTGGGTATTCATCTAAGCAAATTTTCATTTGCCGAAAAGTACAAAAGAGCTATGAGTATGCATCCATGCTGAATGTGTTTGGCAGCCATCTTGAAGGTTTTATGGGTTTTGGAGTCATCCAGTGAGATAGCAGTCAGCATGTGTAAAGTGTGTGGGACAGGAACAATCTTTTTGTTCTATATTTATACAGTGTCTAGCAAAATGTCTAGCAAAATGTTAGCAAAATGTATATTTATACAGTGTCTAGCAAAATGAGGTTCTGACCCATCGCTGGGGCTCCCAGGCACCAATAACACACCAGCTAGCTCCTCTGTAGTGCTCTTCATCAGTAGAGCTCCCGGTGCTTTACCAAGGAGGTAAGGATCAAGCCCCTGCTTTACAGATGGGGAAACTGAGGCACAGAAGGGGTGATGTAACTTACTGAAGGCCACTGGGCAGGCCAGTGGCCAAGTCAAAAATAGAACCCCGGTCTCCTGCATTGCACTCCATTAGCCCTCATTATGCCATTCAAATAAATAATAGGACTGGCAACCAGTCATTGCAAATAGCAAATTATTAAGATCAAACATTTTAAGCAAAAGCCCTGACAAAGAGTTTGTGAGAGACCCATATGTAGCAATGCACTCATACAAATAATGAGATAATCGGAAAAGATTGAAGCCTCCTTGTGGACAACACCAACAGAAAGAGGGGTTTAAAATATTACATTGTTCTCTGGAATGGTTTGTCCAGCTTTACAGCTGACCCATACTGGATTGTAAAGTTAGTTGATAACCACTTAGGACAGTGAAAAAGAGGAAGAATAGTCCAGTGGTTAGAACGCTGGCCTAGGATTTGGGGGACTGGGTTCAGGTCTCTGCTGTGAACTGCCTGTGTGAACTTTGGCAAGTCATTTAGAATGGGATCCATGCAGAGACTGAGGCATTGCAATGCTGAGCCTGGCAGTGTCTAACTTTTAGACACCTAGAAAAGTCACAGGAACCAACACTGTGGTCCACAAAGCTGATGTAGGTGTCTAAGTCCCCCCATACCAGTGGTTCTCAACCAGGATAAAACTTGGGCTTGGGTGTGTGTGGTCCAGGACCCCCCAAAACTACCTGGATCCTTACTAAAGTGGTGAACGTCACATTTAGAAAAAAGTAGCTGTCATTTGCGTCTATTGCACTAGCTTGTGGCACTTACCTTTATGGAAATCAAAGTTCTGGGTCCTTCTCATTGGCAGTACTGCTGACTGCTGTACACTAGTTTCAGCTTTTTTTGTTCATTCATATATCTGATCCAGGAGATCCATGTCGCTCACATTACGCTACTGAAACATCTGCATTAGAAACTTTCTCACAGACGTTAAATATTTTAGTATTCAATTCTCTGCCCCTGGAAGATACAGCTTTCCAATGAGACTCAAATCTGTTACTTGTTAAAGCATTATTATGAACGAGTAATTGGATTTCCTTCTGTAAGCTATCTCCTCTAACCTCTGCCTCTGCACTTGCATGAGTGGTTATGGTGCCCAAGTCCTAAATGATTAGTAGAGTCAGACTGGCTAACTGCTGTATCTTTCCATCATAGCTATATTATTATTTGCATTCTGGTAGCATCTGGAGGTTGCCAGTCAATGAATAGGGCCCTATTGTGCTAAGCACAAAGTACTAAAATATACCAGGGTATATTTATACAGCTCACTGCATGGGGTTCCCTTGGGTGAGAAATTTAAAAATTGAGTTTCTCTTCTGAGTAGACAACTAAGACTTCATGGGTTCTTTCACAGGAGAAAAGATTAGTCACTGTATCCTTGACCAACACTCTACACCGTCAAAGCGTGTAGTGTGCCCTCTTCAGTATGACTTTGTATATTTATGTACTGTGCTTTGGCATCTTTTCAGATTAAAGGAAGAGAGACATATAAATTAACAGTATTTATTATTGATGCACCAGGCATTCACTCTTCAGCAATACTACAGCAATAGCCAAGAATATATATAAATAACAGAGCTAAATTGAATATCACACAAACCAACAATGTGTGATTTATAATGACTAAGACCTTATACATGGAATTTCATAGGATTTAATGATCAACTGGAGTTAATGACATAAGGCTTAGGGCATTGCTGTTTAAAACTCTCACTGCTGCAATAGATTCAGGTAGAATCAGTTTTTGAGGACTTGGCATAAAATGTCCTTTAAAACTGTAGGGCTGTCTTTGCTTACTTGTTTCCATAGTGTAGGAGTGCTGTCTGGTGTACTCTCTTAAGCAGTAGGTTATGTGGGAGTTAAACCATGTGCCTTGCACGAAGATTAAATAGCAATCTAGATAATTACAAAGTAATTGGAATGCAAAATGTGATTTTGTGTCTTTTCAAGTGCCTCAGTTCAGCTAGAATGGGTGTTTTTGGTAGCAGTTTAGACATTAGTCTGAGTGACAGTCAGTAGGCAGGGAGAAGTCTATTGAAGAACAATCAGAGCTGAAGTTAGTGAATTCTAGGTTAATTTCATAGACAAAGGAACTTTCTGAAGTGATGCATTAAATTGAAAGGATCTGTAATTTAGTCCTGACTAGACAATGCCGAGTGTATATTGCTTAAGGTCTAATACTACAAGATCCTGAATGCCATATATTGAAGTACTGTGCACCCTCAACACCAATGGGAACTGGAGGGGGCTTTATTCCTCACAGGAGGCACTCAGCACTTCTAAGGATAGGGTCCTTAAATAGTAGTGGATTTTTTTATTGTATCCCACTGCACTGTATTTGTTACCCAAGAATTTACTGTACTGTCCCCAGACTAAAAAGTTGAGGTCTGGGCATATTTCTGTCAAAATTATTAACTAACTAAAGTGAATTCAGAAAAGAACGACCAAAATGATTAGAGCAGAGGAGGAACTGATTTGTAAGGAAGAGTTTTTAAAATGCCAGATATAACTGAGGTTGGCTAAGCAATGATTGCTGGGGAACAACAAGATCATCTACATGAGGTTGAAAAGTGTAAACACCATGAGAGAGAGGTATCACAGAAGGGTACAAAGAGGTATAAACAGGATTAAATTTAATAAATGAGAAATGTACTCTGATTGTCAGAAACTTGCTGCCACAGATAAGATTGGAGAATAGTTTCCCTTACCCTCCATCCCCACACAAGGGTGGTAATGGAAGCCCACTTACTTTGACACTTTAATTCATTGTCCCTATCTGCTCTTTGGAGAAGAATCCTGCTTTGGCAGGGCTTTGATGATCTAGATCTTCTCCGCTTCCATTTTCTATTTGTCTTTAAAACAAAGCATTTGTTTTCACTTAACATCTCTTTTGACATAGAACCCTTTTTCAGAGGATGTTTGCAAACCCAAATGGACTTCTAGGCAGCTAGACGTTTGACTAGTAGGATGGTTACTTCTTTGAGCCACAAGACTAGTCAGTTCCTCCCATACACATACTCTCCAAAGTCAGTGTTGATCTCTCTATTCCTGATGGCAGCTGAATGTACAGCACAATGCCTCAGACCTAAACACAGAAACAGCACTTACTATGGACCCTTGCTATGTGTGCATCACCAGGGAGCTAAGGTGAATTGGGTCGTGTTGCGGGCTGGCTACCCTGCTCCCAGAAGAAAAGGGTTAAAACAGCCCTGCAGAAGGCTGTGGCTGTAATAAAGAAGCTGTGAAAGACTGATGGGGAAAGCAGCCACAGCTGTAGCCAGTGTAATCAGAGCCCAGCTGCCCTTATAAGAGGGCAGTGGCCTAGAAGGACACATTCTCTCTAGCTACATGGAGAGTGGAGGACTTGGCTGCCTGGGAAGCTAATGAGGGTACTTAGGCTGGAGCAGTGCTGGGGAAGGGGCAGGCTGAACTGGAGAGCTCAGGCTGAGTTACCACCCAGGCTGCAGGCCTGATACAAAGGCCTAAGGGCCAACCTCACCCACCTTGCCAGTGGTTACTGGCTTTTACACTGTAGTCTGTCCCATGGATCAGGGACTTGATGATGACTGGCAGTAGCCCTAGACTGAGGCAAGGTGTGGATTAGAGGGTTGGGGGTTCCCCAGGGAGGGGAGACCCAGAAGCAGAGTGAGGAGGTATGGCAGCACTCCAGGTAAAAGGGCACCAGGGTCTAGGAGGGACATGGGGCCAGCGACGGCAAGACACTGGCCTGCAGAAAGCATCCCGCCAAGAAAAGAGCTAATTCCCGGATGGCCAGCAGGAGGCACCGCAGAGTGACTTGTCATGCTGTCACAGGTGGCCTTGCCTGTTCTTCTTTTAACTTGCCTCTGCTGAGCCTCATGTGCCACCAAATTTAGCATGAAGCTCTTCCTCTTATTTACTAGGTGTGATAGGGCATCCGCCCCACAATAGTGTGCAAGAAGAGCTGCAAGGAACACCCAATCTGGGCACAGCAGGCCCATATAAGAAGAGCTACAGGGCAGAGCATGATCAGCTACACCCTGGTGCTCCCAGAGGGAGAACTGGGTGCCTGGCAGGCAGAAGGAAGCTATAACCCTGGACAGAGCAATGCTGCTAGCAAGGACTAGGGGAGCTAGAGAAGAGCTCCTGGCTGGTTGCTGAGGTTTGCAGGCTGAGGCAAGGGTGAAGAGAGTGCTGGGGCCACAGGGCAGTGGCTGGACAGTTGGCTGCAGTCACTACTGCAGAAACGGTGGGACAGTTGGACTGCAACCCTTGCCCTTGGAATGGGGTAGCACAGATCATGACACGGCCTGAGGACTGTGTTATGAAGACAACGCTGTAGTCCTTGGAGTAATGTGGGTCTGAGAGCAGAAGTGATGGCAAGCGAGGCACCACCGGGAGTGGGTGAACTGATCTGTGGAGCTAATCCCCAATACAACTGCAGCAGCCACCACTGTGGTGAGTGGAGCCATATTACATGAGGAAACAAGCATCTGCAGCAGCAGTATTCTCCTCCCAGTCTCTGGATAAGAGGCAAGATAGAGCAGAATCATAGCCAAGTTAAGGAAGGAGATTAGTGGATGTTAGGGGAGATAAGAGTTTGAACAGATAGGTTAGAAAAGAAAGAGGAGAACGGGAAAGCTGGGAGGGAGGGAAAGTGTGTAGAATGACACAGGAAATGATACACTACAAGGTACCCTGGGAAGGAAAGTGAAGGAAGGACAAACACGGGAGCCATGGGAAGTTATATTTAAGAAAGTGTTAAAATAAAACACCCACAAATAGTGCCATAGTGGCTGGTTTATATAGAATATGTATTTATTAGTGGCAAGTGGAGGCACAAAGGGAAGTACTCTCTCCGGTGGAGTTCAATCCCTTCACTAGTCTCCACCCTGATACCACTTTCATCCCAGGCTCAGCCAAATACTTCAGAGGAGCAATTTTGTTTGCCTTTGGAATTAATGTTCTTGCATTAGGAGCATATAATTCCAAACTGTTTGCACCTATCCAACCCTGGATGTTCATAGATATTTCCTTGGGCTTTAGGACAGCCTTTTATCTTTAACATTAAGGAATTCAGGACTTTCCTGCCAGCCTTTTATGGAGAGGCATTGTCCCTATTTTCTGCAGTAAGGATCATTCTGATTGGAGATTACTGCCTTAAGGGCTGCTTACCTTTCCCCCGATCAAAAAATAAATTTGGGAGTCCATTAACCTTTAGAACAGCGGTTCTCAAAGGGGGGGTCGCAACCCTTAAGGGGGTCGCTGGGTGCCTCCCGAGGGGTCGCGAGTCTCTGTGGCCGCCGAGAAGCCACCGAATTGATTACTTCCACATTCGGTGGCTTTTTGGCGGACATACCGAGCCCGGTCGGGAGTGCTCGGCATGTCCGCCAAAAAGCCACCGTGGAATGTGGAAGTAATCAATTCGGCGGCTTTTCGGCGGACACACATGGGGTCGTGCCGAGAAGCTGCTTCTAAAAAAGGGGTCGCAGTTCTCGGAAGTTTGAGAACCGCTGCCTTAGAAGTACATTAGTGATGCAGAAGATCATTCTCAAAATCTGTTCCATGCTCAGATTCAATTCAAGAAGCCATAACTTCCATGGGAATTTTTCTTTAAAAAAAATATCTTCTCATGTTAGGAGCCAAAAAGAGGGATTCTAGGAATTCAACAAGGTGGAAAATGTCACTCTTAGCCCTAAGCTAGCTGCTGCAATATGTTTGTAAGTACAGCATACCATTTTGTGAAATGGCTGGTAAATAGCAGCAGCTGTACAGGGGGCGGCCCTGGTGGCTCTTCTGCAAAACAGCTCATTCCAAGTAACTTCTTTCCTGGAAATTTGTCATAGAAACCAAAAGATAAATAGCTTTAGAAGACAGTGTATCAATATCTGACATTTATGGAATGCCTTTAATTTCAGCTGATCCTGAAGTGCTCTCTCAACCAACGATACCTAGACACCATTCCAGCTAGCCTGGGGATGAAGCACCTCAACTGCTAAACAGCACTTAGCAATGTTACTAAATGTTTTAGGATAAGAAGTGAAGAATATTATAGGCAGCAGAATGCCTCATCTATATCTATCTGATAGTGTAGGGAGCCATTTATCTAGGCAGAAAGTAATTTATCTAGGCAGAAAGTAATTACTAGATCTGGAATTTGTGTAGGACATTCAAAGTCCTGCAGAAAGCACTATGGGAGTTTAACAGTCATAAGTGGTGAGGACCATAGTTTTAGTATCTTATATCCAAAAGATGGTCCAGCTAAAAGCACAGTGCTAACACTATGCTGGCTCATTGCCTCAGCACTGCGCAGAAGAAAGAATGCCTGTATTGAATCCCTCAGTACTGTCTCCTAGATCAGTGGTCTTCAAAGTGGGGTGCGCGAGACCTCAGCGCCGCCGCAGGATCGGCCCCGGGATGCCGCCGAAATTGTTAGCGGTCTATTTTTTTCCCGCTGAAATGCCGCTGAAAGCAGAAGCTTTCTATTCAGCGGCATTTCAGCGGACATACCCCGGGGGCTGCGAGTGGACGTGGGACCACAGAAAGGGGCCACCACGGAAAAATTTTGAGGAACGCTATCCTAGATGTTCTCTGGTTAGTGTCTTCCCTATTCTAGTACTATCCCCTCCCCTACTTAGTTTGGCAGAGCAAATGGGATCACAATATAAGAAGGTATAGCTGCCGGCCTGCGTAACTTGAGATATGTGAAAGCATTAATTACCAGCTTAATCATCAACATTTATAAGCATTTACAACAAACATTTTCAGCATCATGTACTGGTATTGTTTAAATCCAAGGTAACAGCAACTTGTTTTTCTTATATGCTGTAACTAGATGTGGCATTTGGAGGTATTTTCAAGACAGATAACAGTAAATATCAAAATATTCCTGCTGTGAAACTAAAACAGGGTCCTCACCAGATAGAATTCTGTACTGGTTTTTGACTTACAAAAAATTCTGCCAGCGAGCCAGTAAATGGAACTCTTCTCTTGGACTCAAAACAGAAGCAATGGCCCCAGCATGGTATTTTTCTGCTGGAGGTTGCATCTTCAGGAGGAGACTTAAAAACAGGGATCTTATGCCCTTAACGATCCCATTGCACTTCTCTGTAAGAGCAGAAACATTATCCTTGTTGTCCTAGCCAAATTCTAACTTGAGTGATTACATTTTGCTTACTTATATTCCCTTTGAGGTTTTGTTTGGATACACTGTTCTTCACTGCCTGCCCTGACCTAGGGTAGAGCACTGCTATATACTGTTAAACTTGCCACATTTCATGCATTTTGATGGTGGACATAGTAATCCCTCTGTGCCATTCAGTTACTATGGCAGTCAGTTTGCCCATTGACTTCTTGGGATCAGGCCCTGCGGACCCAATCCTGCAACCCTTCTCTTCACATAAGTTCATGCAAGTAATGCCTTGCAAGTTGAGTAAAGGTTATAGGATCAGACTCTACATTTGCACAGTACTTTCTGATTCTCTGGAATCTGTCACTCTATGTATTTAAAATAGCACTGATCAGCTTGGTATGTGAATGCCTATGTGATGAAAGGCATGATTTAAATAAGGAATAGTGCTATGAGTAGGGCTCCTTACTAGTCTGTAAGAATAACCAATGTATAGGTCCACTTACTAGAAGGAATCTAACCTTCTGTTGAAATGTCTTCAAATCAGTCTTTTCTCTTGCTCACCTATTATGCTGCATCACAGATGCATTTAGCACATATCTCATAACTTGCACGGTTGCAGTGGACGAAAGCTGGTCACAGGATAGCACAGAAAAATCTGATCTACACTAAAGAATTTTGGAATTGCAAACATCTGCCACGCTTGTAAGAAACCATGTGTCTGTGAAACAAAAAAATTCTTGCAGTGGTTCACAAGCACTGCCAGCAGTTACAATTACACCTCTTTAAAGGAATTCTTGCTGCTAGCCATGTTGCCGTTCTAATGTAGATAGAAAGCACTTTAGTGCTGACAGACGGTTAAAATTGGTTCTCCCAGAACAATCACAGAATGTCCTGCAATTCTTTCATCAACATGCTGCAGTTATTCTCTGGTTAGAAAATGCCATGAGGACAGTCTTCTGCCACAAGTAGTTACATTCGGCTTACTTAAATTCACTCTGCAGTTTCAACTTGATACGGTAGAACTTTTCCCTTCCCATACCACGCTGTTGCATAGTGATTGAAACTTTATTCCAGTTTGCTTTTCTGAAGCCAATTGAGTATAGAGCGAAATTAGCATAGAAGGCATATTTTAAAGCAATGATGTACTGCCAAAAATCAGATGTTAACATGGCTTTCAAATAATTTTTTGGGGGGGAAAAGAATGAATAGGAGTGCTGAATGAAGTACTTTTCAGCATGCAGCAGTGTAAGTAAGATGTTTGACAGGGAATTATTGTACAATACTGGCTACAATGGGGGAAGAATAATCAAAGCTGACTTGGTGAGTTTGTAGAAATCTTTCCAGTGTCCTGAAAACAAAATAAGATTTTTGTGAATTCCCTATGCTACCTAAGAGTAACCCAGCAATAGGCCCCGCTTGGATAGAGGACAGGAGAATAGCATTCCCAGCAAAATGTATAGAATATATGAGATGCAACAGCTATAACTGCAGTGACAGAACATAGTCTATTAGTTCCTAGGCAGGCTGTAATCAAATCATTTTCACTCACAGTAAAGCATGTATGCTCGAACACAAAATGGAAGGAAATGCCCAATGAAATTTCGCAGTTGCAGCATCTTTCATTTTAGCAGCTCAAAGCTTCTTACAAGTTGAGCCTCACTCCACCCTCAGCAACAGGAGAGTACTGGCATCAGTCTCAGTTGTAGCACAGGATAAACAGGCACAGTGACTTGCCAGCTGTTTATGCAGAGTCAGTCTCAGAGTGCTGCCTCCCAAAATTCAGCTTAACCAAATACAAAGGAGCTCGACGCAAGGGCACGTTTACATTTAGAGGCTCTCATAGCCATGCTAAGGACATAATCTCATTCTAGTCAATTCAGTAGCCTATTTGTATGTGACTTTAGTAACTGAAAATAATGCTTTTAATACAAGGCACGAGCCAGCTGCTGTGTAAGCTTCCCCAGACTGTTCTAACAGAACACCTCCATCCTGACTTGTACTTTCAGTTTTGAGCTCCCTATGCACAGAGTGCCAATCATGTCCGATTGAAGTGAGAAACTTATTTCTCCAAATTCCCCAGCTCAGCAGTCATGAAAAGTGAGTATATTAAACCCTCTCATCCCCAGCAAATCATAAGGAGGAGAGAACTGCTGGTTTGGTTTTGTTTTTGCGAATAAATCCTAAACATTTTGATTAGGTAGCTTCCCAAATACTTCAGTCCAAACACACTGATAAAACAACAAATGTATTGACAACAGAAAGATAGATTTTAAATTACTACAAGTAGTGAGGCATCTAAGTCAGAATTGGTTACAAGGAAATAAGTTAGGAATTAGTTGTGTTTTACCTTTTAACAAGCTACGTGAATACAAAGCAAAGATCTCTCTCTCACACATGTTGCTGCAGTCTTACTGGGTGAACCTCTTTCAGTCAGGATCTCTCCCCAAGACTAATGCTGCTTCCTCTGTTCTTCAGGTGTGGATGATGCCAGGGGCAGAGAGCAAGGGAGAGATGATCTGAGGCATCGGCCCTCTCCTTTTATAACCCTATCTCTTGCACAGGTATCATCTCCAGCTGATGTCTGGCCAGGAAACAAACTACTTTGTTGTCAAAATGTTGATGTTTTTCCCCGTACCTCTTTTCTGCCAAAGAGTGGCCACTTATACAAGTAGTGGTCCATTTGATCTCATTAATACCTGACTGAGCCATTGTCTAGCCTTTTGTCTCTGAGGAACTTGTTTGTGACTGCACTCCAGAACATGTTGGAATGTATCTTTGGTTATCTTTGAAAAGTCATGGAAGATGGGAGCGATTCCAGAAGACTGGAAAAGGGAAAATGTAGTGTCCATCTATAAAAAGGGAAGTCAGGACAATCCAGGGAATTACAGGCCAGTCAGCTTAACTTCAGTACCTAGAAAGATAATGGGGGAACTAATTTGCAAATAGCTAGAAGATAATAAGGTGATAAAGAACAGTCAGCATGGAATTGTCAAGAAAAAATCATGTCAAACCAACCCACTAGCTTTCTTTGACAGGTTAACAAGCCGTGTGGATGGTCGGAAGCAGTAGATGTGGTATATCTTGACTTTAGTAAGGCTTCTGGTACTATCTTGCATGATCTTATCATAAACGAACTAGGGAAATAAAACCTAGATGGAGCTATTATAAGGTGGGTGTATACCTGGTTGGAAAACCATTCCCACAGAGTAGTTATCAGTTCACAGTCAAGCTGGAAGGGCATATTGAATGGGGTCTCACATGGATCAGTTCTGGATCCAATTCTGTTCAATATCTTCATCAATAATTTAGATAATGGAATAAAGAATTTGCTTATAAAGTATACAGATGATACTAAGCTGGGAGAGATTGTGTGACAGGGTCTGCTTATCCTGCACTAGCCCAGACAGCATTAGGCCCTTATTATTGACAGCGGAAGAACCACCTCCTTGGTGGGACTAGGCATGCTCTAGTAGTATAAAGGGAGGAAGCCCAGCTCATTCTGGGCTGGCAGCTGCAGGGGAAGGACCCATCTGGGAAGCTTCTGCCATAGGCCAGTTACAGCCCCTGACTGCACTGGGAATCAGAGCCTCCCCGGGCCCAATTGAACTTGGGCAACTGGAGGAGCCAGAGAAGGTGGCCAGCCCAGCTGTCCAGGGAGACTCCGAAGACTCATGGGAGACCAACACAGAGACCAGTAGGAAGTGACCCAGGGAGGGTGATGGGTCCTTCTGCCCAGGAAAACTCAGCTTGTTTCGGTCGGACCTCCTGCTGAATCAGTGGCAGGATGCTACACCACTGTTAGGATCCTGGGTAGGGGACCTGGTGGAGTTGGGTGGGCCTGGGCCCCCGTACCGGGACCACTACACTCTTTGGTGGGCACTCCAGCCCTGATACACTCTGGCCAATAGGCCTCACTGCCTTGCACTAAAGGCTGCTCAATAGACTCTGGCCATTAGGCCATGCTGCCCTGCACTGAGGACTGCTCAATAGACTCTGACCATTGGGCTGTACTGCTCTGGCCCTAGGGGTGTGAACTGTCACAGGTTACAAGTGCTTTGGAAGTTAGGATTAAAATTCAAAATGATCTGAACAAACTAGAGAAATGATCTGAAGTGAACAGGATGAAATTCACTAAGGATAAATGTAAAGTACTCCATTTATGAAGGAACAGTTACACACACATAACTGAGAAATCCTAGAATATCAGGGTTGGAAGGGACCTCAGGAAGTCATCTAGTCCAATCCCCTGCTCAAAGCAGGACCAATCCCCAACTAAGTCATACCAGCCAGGGCTTTAACAAGCCTGACCTTAAAAACCTCTAAGGATGGAGATTCTACCACCTCCCTAGGTAACCCATTCCAGTGCTTCACCACCCTTCTAGTAAAAAAGTTTTTCCTAATATACAACCTAAACTTCCCCCACTGCAACTTGAGACTGTTACTCCTTGAACTGTCATCTGGTACCACTGAGAACAGTCTAGATCCATCCTCTTTGGATCCCCCCTTTTCAGGTAGTTGAAAGCCACTATCAAATCCCACCTCATTCTTCTGTTCTGAAGATTAAACAATCCCAATTCCCTCAGACTCTTCACATAAGTCATGTGCTCCAGCCCCCTAGTCATTTTTGTTGCCCTCCGCTGGACTCTTTCCCATTTTTCCACATCCTCCTTGTAGTGTGGGACCCAAAACTGGACACAGTACTCCAGATGATGCCTCACCAATGCCGAAGAGAGGGGAAAAGAAAGTTACCTTTTCTGTAACTGGTGTTCTTCGAGATATGTTGCTCATGTCTGTTCCACAATAGGTGTGCGTGCTCCCCATGTGCACCGGAAGATTTTCCCTTAGCAGTACCCATAGGGGGAGCACTCCAGGATCTCCTGGAGTGGCACCTCCATGGGAGTCTTCTATTTTCCAGACTAAACAAACCCAATTTTTTCAATTTTTCCTCCTAGGTCATGTTTTCTAGACCTTGAATCATTTTTGTTGCTCTCCTCAGCACTTTCTCCAATTTGTCCACTTCATTGCCAAAGAGTGGTGTCTATAACTTGCCACAATACTCCAGCTGGGGTCTTATCAGTGCTGAATAGAGTGGTAGAGTTACTTCTTGTGTTTTGCTTACAATACTCTTGCTAATATTTCTTTTTGACTTTCTCAGAAGAATTGAGGACCCTAACTGATCGCTGCTGACCAAAACTACTGATTGATTATATAATTGAGAAATAACCTATCCAGGCCATTCATACTTTTAAAACTCAGTAGTAGCACAGAGTATTGAGAGTTACTTAGCACATGGCTGAAAGAATAAAGACAAATACTTATTTCAGTGCAAATCAATGGAAAAAAACAATTCTGCCTCATTTGCCTCTAAAAGATGTAGGACAATGAAACCCAAAAATGTAGAACATGTTAATCTGGTCTGGATGGATTGCCTAAGTGTCTGTAAATTAAATGTTTGTCTTTTCAGCAATGTTATTAGAAGCATATATCTCATGTTCCACACCTACTCCAAGTGGGTCCCTTCAAGGAACTCGCAACTCTCAGAGGACAGTATGGAATATTTAAAACACTCTCACTAATCTGTCATCTTTCTATTTAATTTGTAAAATGGGACACAGAGAGGAGAACATTGAGGGCTGGGGAGTTTGCCATGCACAAATCAATCTCAGAAGCATTCACATAAAAATCTTAAAGCTTGAATTATGAATATAGACTGATTTGTCAGGCATTCAAAGAAGACAAAACAATGCAAATATATTTGAGGACACTGAATTGTTTTAAATTTACCCTCTAACTTTTCAAATGTCTGTTCAGTTTCTGAGCACATTACACATTGAAGAAGTTTTATATATAACTGTGGCATCTTTGGAACCACACCCTTAACAGTTCCATTTTGATGCAAATCCAGGAATCTAGCTAGGGTTTATAAAATCAATTTCAGTACTGTCATAGTTGAGATTATATTGTAATCCACATTTATAGAAGACAACCAAATAAATACTCATCAGCATTGCTGGAAAGTTTAAAAAATTGTTTCAAACAATTGAACTCTCCACAGAGAATTGAAAGCCTTAATATATCTTGCTTAATAAGGCTGTTGCTAAGTAGGACATGTTTTCCTTCATAGCGGTGATGGGAATTAAAGCCATTACAAGGGTCAAGTTGGCCTAAATACTAATGAACAGGAACATGAAGCAGCCAGGCAAAACCAGTCACAGGGGCAAATCTATAGAGAAGGGCTATAATCTACACCAAGGGCCAATGTTTTTCTTCAGGACAGGGCACATTTACTTTAGTCTGCCAATTTTTCATTTGTAAAATGAGCACATTTGTATTTCATAATACAAGGAAAATCCAGTTTAGTACACATGTTCTAGTTCCCTCTCTGATCTTCTTCTAAGAATTGTAGGACTATGTGGAATTATATTCCAATGTACATGTCTGAATCTGCCCAGGTTTTGGATATAGATAGCAGCTTCACCTAATATGTTATTAATATTTTCTCCGTAACATGTGACACAATTTTGTGCAATCAATACCAGCAGCAGACAGCGGAGTGAAGCAGAAAAAGCCACAAGATGGATGGTGTTAAGGCATTTCTTCCCCTTCTCAAGAAAAATCTTTACAAGACTAGTAAATTCTTGTGAACAGTGTGATGTATAGGTAGCATTAACTACTGCAGTAGTGTACGCAACAAGGCAGTCCAGTGATCCCTTTGAATACTGGTGCTTCAAAAAGTAGCATAGGTTTGGTACATGCGTTTAGTTCAGTTGAGAGCGATATAGGTATACTGTTGGACATGAATGAACTGAATTGCTCAGTGGACTGTAGCTGTCATGGCAAATGTTGAAAAATCATGATATGTGGGGAAAGTGAGTAAGGAAGAATCATTATTCCTTCACTTAACACAAGAACCGGGTCACCTAATGAAATTAATAGGCAGCTGGTTTAGAACAAATTAAAAGAAATACTTCTTCACACAGTGAACAGTCAACCTATGGAACTAATTGGCAAGGGATGTAGAAGTCCAAAACTATAAAGGTACTCAAAAAAGAATTAGATGAGGTCATGGAAGATAGGTCCATCAATGGCTATTACTGAGGATGGTCAGACATGCACCCTCAAGCTCTGGGTGTTCCTAGACGCTAACTTCCAAAAGCTGGGAGCATTGGCCATGTCAGAAGACCAGATACTGGGCTAGATGGACCATTGGTTTTTACCCACTATGGCCATTCTTATGATAGGTCAACTTACTAATCATGGCAAAACCTAATTACTTCACTATTGCTCAATCCCATGACAAATCTTATATTGATTTCAATGGGAACAGGTCAGGTCCTCACTGTACAGCAAGGTTTCCTTCATCCCCATAGGCAACAACTTCATCTCCTTTATGCAGGTGTCGTGTATTACCCTGGTGACCTAGTGCTTGGATATCTCACAAGAGGTCCACTGAGCTAGCCTTGAGTGCCTGTATAGTGTGGTCACTGACATATTGCTCTTGGAGTATGTGCAGCCCTATGGAGGTTTTGTGACAGAGGGTTCCTAGTGCTTTTCCAGTTTGAAATCCCATTGAAATCAGTGGTGTCGAATGGGTTACAAAGAAGTCAGAGTAGATCAGCCTAGTGAACTTTAAAAATCCAAAGTATTAGAATCTCTCTCAAAACATTCATCCTTGGTGATAATCCTACAAAGAAGCAGCAGCCAAACAAACCTCAGTTTTGTGCTTTTTTCTTTCATTACTAGGTAAAAATGAGAAGACTATTTCAAGACCTGAAGGATGAGCTGAACCGTGTTTATCAACTAGACCCTTCCATCAGCTACACTGGCATACAGCATAGTGATATCAGCACCTTTAAATCATGTTTTTAGCCTACTACTATCAAGTCACATTGACTTTTTTTACCCATTTCCAGACACTGCAGGAAACAAACATAGAAAGACAGCAAACTAAGCTATATTAACCTGATTTGTACTGTAGCATTGCACAGAAAGGAAAAATCCAGCCAATGCATTCTCTGCAACAGAATATAAAATTGTTTAATATCACTGTAGTAATAGTCAGGCTACTGCACACAGAACAATACTAGAGTGCCAATGACAGCATTTGTATGGAGACTTTCATAAATCAAAATGGAGTGCTAAGGACAAGTGTGCTTTCACTGATTATTTATCAGCCCTGGCTCAGAAAGTTCCCTTAATTTATACAATCATCTCACTGGAACGTCACTCAAGGAATTCTTCTTGTTTTATGTACCACACAACTGATTATAGATAGATTGGAAATTAAGAACTGAGGGTAAAATAAGCAACTCAGGAGATCATGTCCCATTTGTTTCCAAAGACTTAAGCTTCTAAGCAATTTGGGAGCCTTTGAAATTTTTATCATACAAAAACCTTAAGTTTAGAGGGAGTTAAGGTAGAGAGTCCGTAGCACTCAAACCCATTACAGGAATGATTTAAATTTTCCCAAAATTATGCACCACAAATCCAGGAAATTCAGCATTAAAGTTACATTTAAAAGGCAGTACAAACAGGTTAAGAAATGAAAATACACAGATAACACAACCTTAACTCTTCCCTGTAGTGGCATCATGCAATAACCATAGGACAATAAATGTTTTAGTTTTTGAGACACCAGTTCAGCTATAACTGATTTTTTAAAAAGACTTTTTTCCAAACTCGTCTCCCTCATGATGTCACTACAAAGTCAAGATGGGTTGGGAAAAATTATAAAACCCCTATAATTTTTTTTACCCTTACATTACTGATATATACTCACAACCATAACTTAATCTTAATGTACATTTTGTATGAGTTTTGTTAATTTTTAATTACTGAAAATTTCACACATGAGCACTAAACAAGGAATCAAAAGAAAATGCTACTCTGATATTCCTAATTATTAGAAGATATGCAGTGTCAATCTTTAGTCATTTTATTTTAATTTTAACTTTTAAGGTCAGATTTGCTGGTATATCAGAATAGCCTAAAGCAGCTAGAACACATTGGCCATTTAAAATTAATGCTAATTGGCATCACTAGAACAACACAAAGCCCATAAAATGTACTTGTGAATCTGTCTCTTAATTTGCAATTGACTTGTTGCTTTAGAGAGTGGTATTACTGAGATTCAAGCTATGTGAAAATGAGATGGGTAAAGCAGTCTGCAAGTCTCAATATCTGAAATTTAAAGACTCCTCCTCTGTGCCTCAGGTTCCCTGCAGGGGCTGCCTGGATGCACAACAGAGCTAAGGCAGCAGTGCCATCAAGAGCCTTTCAGACATTGATACCCAAGCAAGTGTGTCAGCATGGAACCTTCAAAGAGCTGTGAAACTGGGCCAACTAATCTACCAATGAACACTCAACATGTCCAGTCTCCTTCATCCAAAGTCATTACACCCCAAGGAGCTATTGCATGAAGATTAACTTTAGTTTAGAGAAAGGGGAGTGGGATTGGTGAAATTGCATCTGATGTCACAATGGTCCCAATTAAAAGTTACCTGACCAGTTGAACTGATCCTGTGTGTAATCTATATAACAGTTAGATTAAAAAATCATTAAGATATCTTAATTGCAACCTCATTTCTTGCAATATAGCCTACTCACAAGTTTTCAGTTAATTTTAACTGTATAAAACATTTGAAGAGTTTGTGTTAAGATCATTTGGGACATAGAAAAGAGTGATACAAATGCTAAATTTCTTAAGGGTCCCAGTTTTTAATTAATTTAACTAATTATTTTATGTATTTTCTTGTAATTCTCAGAAAATTCATACTGTGCTCAAAAGAAGCAGGCAAGATAATGCTATGTTTTCATACATAAAAGATGTTGAATCCTTATTTGAGTCTAAAGCTCAACCTTAATTATGCTGTCAATACTAGTACCTTCATCATAATTGAAAAAATGAACCATTAACACCAGTTTAGCTTAGAGCAAAATTGTACTGTTTGCTTAGTTAATAAAGCTCTTGAAAGATCAATTTTTTTCTTCCAACTCGGATCATTAACAACTGAAGAAGAGAGACTATAGAAAGTAGAAATACTATGAAACCATGAAGATACAAAGAAAAAAATTAAATATTATGCAAGTTAGTCTTAGAGTGTTAATATTAGTGTCATAGCCAATCAGATTTTTCTCATACATGGCCTTGATAGGGAAATATGATCAGCACTGCTTTGGGAAAAGTCATTTCTACTCAGTTGGACAATTATTGATTTTAATTGATTCGGCTGATGTGACCCTTTATATGTTGCACTGCACTGCGGTGGGCTGCTAGGTTCAACCCACTAAGGCCTTCTGAAGTGATGAATACATTTTTTTAATGTAGAGCTTATTTGGAATGATTTATCCCAAACTCAAGTGCATTATTATGAACAAGGTGGAATTCCAATTTTAACTGAAATGCATCTAGGCTGTAGACATTCTACTGTGAACTTAATCATCCACTTGTATGTCATCCTTTGTCCATTTAACTTTGTTATATTCACAGTAAATTCTATGAATAGCCCCAAGTTAAGATGAACTGAGAAGTCGAAATGATAAAGAGCTAGAGGCCAAGACCTCTGGAAAACCCTTGCTGAGGTTTAGCCATTACTTGGAAATGCAGAAGATACCATCTAACTGGAAGGAGTTCAACACCATTCTGCTGTACAAGAAGGGTAATTGTGAAGATCTAAAGAACTATCATCCAGTATGCCTGCTCTCTCATGTCTAAAAGCTGTTCACCAAAATAACAACAAATCGACTCTCACAGAGTCTGGACGAGCAACAGCCCAGAGAACAGGCAAGCTTTCAAAGGAATTTCAGCACATGGACCATATTTTCACTATAAACTAGCTACTGGAACACTCAAGAGAGAACAAATTTCCTTTGTGTATTGTTTTTGTTGACTATGAAAAAGCATTGTACAGCATAGAGATCAATACAGTGTTGAATGCTCTTGCAGAGCAGGACATCAACCCAAACTGTATCAAACTACTAAAGGAAGCAAATGGACGGCACAACAGATACAACCTTATTTGATACTCCCCTTCCCATCCCAGTTAAGGGATGGGAAGGCGACATGGTTTCACTGAAACTCTTCACAGCCTGCCTCAAAATGGTAATGAGGCTGTTGAATTGGAAGGGTGGAATCAACATCAACAGAGAGCAGTTTAACCATCCTGGATTTGCGGACTATATTGTGTGGATTGCCAAAAATACTATCAAACTACAGAAAATGCTGCAAGAGCTCAACACAAAAAAACAGCCAAGTCAGACTGAAAATTAACCACTCCAAAATGAAATGTATACAGTCTGATACCTTGCCAAAAGCCCAAATAACAATAAAGGGAGAACAAATAGAAGTTGAACAATATGTCTGGAATAACATGAGCCACAATAAGGAAGCTGAACTCTCGCGAAGAAAGAAAGGAAGTTGGTGCGCATACAATTCTATCAAGGATGTCCTCCAAGGAAAAATCAACAAAGCGACACACGCCAGCCTCTTCAACTAAACAGTACTGTAACGCCTCACTTAAAGTCATCCCTGTTCATGGTGTTTCATTGTTATGTTACTGATCAATTATAGAACATGCTCATTTAAAGTTGTGCAATGCTCCCTTATAATGTCATTTGGCGGCTGTCTGCTTTGTCCACTGCTTGCAGAAAGAGCAGCCTGTTAGAGCTAGTTGGTGGGGGCTTCGAATCTGGGTGGACCAGCAGCCCCCCTCATCAGCTCCCTGCCCCCCTAAGTTTCCTGTGCAGCAGCTGCCCAGCAGGCTATCAGTTGCCAGCAGTTCAGATGTCCTTCCACCCACTGCCATGTGCTGCTCCTGCCTTGGAACTGCTCCCGGGAGTTTCCTGTTTGCTGTGCAGGGTGGAGGGGCTAATGTCAGGGTTTCCCCCTCTCCCCCTCTTACCCCTTCTCCATATAGAGCAGGGTGGGTATACTGATGGAGAGAGACAGAGAGAGCTTGGGGCAGCAGATGCTGTCTCAACTCCTGATAGACTTTAAAAGATAATGTACTTACAAGTGGGGCCAGCATACTTAAAGGGGCAATGCGCATCTCTGTTTCTCCCACACACAGGTTTTGTGTCTCTGTCTGCCGTACTGTCTCCCCCTACTGGTGCTGCCTTGTAGAGTGTGAGGCTACATTAACAACATTTTAATCCTTGAGGGCTCAGCCAAAAGCTAGTTCATCATTTAGCAGTAAGGCATTCAGTGGGAAATATCCCACCCTCTTCTACCCCCTCAACCAAACTTCACACTCATCGTCGCTGTGTACAGTATTAAATTGTTTAAAATGTTTAGTGTGTGTGTGTATATATATAGATTTTTGTCTGGTGAAAAAAATTTCCCTGGAACCAAACCCCACCCATTTATATTAATTCTTATGCAGAAACTGGATTTGCTTAACAACATTTTGCTTAAAGTCATATTTTTCAGGAACATAACTATAACATTAAGCAAGGAATTACTATACTGCAATGTTGTATGGCAGTGAAACATGGGTGGTGACAGAGGAGCAGCAACTGTCTGTCATAGAGAGGGCAATGGAAAAAAGAATTCTGGGAATTTCAATCCACGACCAAGTTCCCAGTGAAGAGATCAGACAGCAGAATGGAGTGCAGGATGTCGTTGAGAGCAGGCATAGTAAAATGCGATAGGCCGGGCATATAGTGAGGCTCACTGACAATGGATGGAGTGCAGCTGCCCTAGACCACACTCCAAAGAAATGGGAAGATTTTATGATGAAAAGACATGGCTGCACATGGAAAAGGAAGGCCATGATATGAGAACAATGGAAGATGTGTTGTGATTAGTGCAATCGATATGACAGCTGAAGGACCGATTGATCAAGGTGAACTTCTAGTAATAAATAGTCTCAAAAATGTGTTTTGGAAATGTAATGAAACATCTATACACAGGAGAAATACTGCAAATGTAAGGTGTGGTTTGGTATTTAACTGCATTTGTATTAAACTTTATTTCAAACAAGTTTCTACAGAATTATTTACAGAACATTGTACAATGATCACCTATATTACCAACATGTTGAGAAATAAAAATGGATATGTCCATTCTTTCAACATAGCTTTACTGACATAGTTACCAGAAAATGTTTAACAACAAGACTTGTAAAAATGATTTAATGTTCAAAGTATTATACAAATTATTTTGACACAAAATAGTGGGTATCTAGTTTTCCATACCTAGTCATGAAAACTATATATCTTCCAAAGGTTATTTTGATCTGAAGGGATATAACTGCAGGTTAGTAGTATAAGGGCCTGTAACAGGGTCTGCTGGCTCCCGTCTTCCTGCAGCCCCCTGGCTGCCCAAATAAAGCTCAGAGAGGCTTCAACAGTGCAGCACTTGTGTATTTATTATTTACAAGAGCAGTGCACACCACCCTTGTTAAGCTATGTACAATTTTATAGGCTTACTTGGCGCCTCACAAATACAGCAGCCCTCAGCCGGGAGACTGACCTTGCCCTGGCCATTCCCCCCTACCTTCTGGCTCCTTCCAGCCTTTATAGCCCGCAGGCCAGCAGGTGCAGCCAATCCGCAGGCCAGGCATCAGGCTTTCCCAGCCCCAATCCATTTCCCCTGATAGAGGCTGGCTGAGCATGGGGCTAATTAGGTGCCTCTACAGCTGCACCCTGCTATAGGGCCCTACCATCAATCAAACCCTAACTCCGCCCCATGACCCCTTAAATCTCACCCCTTGACTCCTTAAACCCTGACCGCCTGTCACAGGAAGTCCCACCCCAGGGGGTATTATTTCCAGCCACATGACTGGAACCAAGGTGTGTCATGTTACCTAAGAACTCCCACTGCCCTCTACCAATCAGGATGAGGTTCGCCCCAATAGGAGATTTGACCAATCACGGTGAGTTCTGAGGTGGGGTGACCTGTCCAGAAGTGGTCGTGTGACCCCTCTAAGAACTTCTCCCAATGCCCTCTGCCAGTCAGAGTGCAGCACCATTACCCCAAAAGTCCCAGCACCGGGCAGGGTTATGGTCCCTCACTCAGAAAAAAGAGCATCTTGCATTCTCAACCTCACACCTTGTGCTGTACAGTTTTTCAGTATGTCAGGGTACACTTCCTTTTAGTTTACTTTACATAATATAATAGCAATGGAAAAAAAAACATAGGAATGGACAGATGGGTTTGAACCAGTGGTCCACTGAGTCATCTGATGGAGGCCAGTAGCAGTTGCTTCAGAGGGAGGTTCAAGAAACCCTGTAGAGGGCAATTATGGAGTAACTGACCCACAAGGGAAATTTCTTCCTATCTCTTGTTGAATCAGGAGATTTCATTCATTGTTCTGGTAAAGTTTCACTTATGGTGCAAAGGAAACAATACGTTTTTGGGTGCAGGGACTCTCTCTTTGTTATATATTTTTGTGGTGCCCAGCACAATGAGGGCCTGATGTCTAATTAGTACAAAAAAAATTCATAATGATCACAAAATTTTGATGATCTTAGCTACACTGGAGTTTCTCCTGTATGGTTGGTTAGAGACTTACCACCAAGCACCATAATAAAGTTTGGGTACTAGCCATAAGTGTTCTTTATGCAGGTATATCAAACTCCTAGCTGAGCACCAAATGTCAAGTTTCATCAGACTAGTTAGCTTTTCTAGTTGCTGCCCACTTCTTGCTTACAATGTCACCTAAGAATAAAATCTCAGCTGAAAAATGCAAGTGAGGAATTAAAGCTTTCTTTCAATGAGCTAGAAATTTGTAAGGCAAAAGAACAAGACTTAATTGATCAAGTGGGTTGTCTTGAACATGATAAAACACAACTATTAGATGGAACTTGAGGAAGCAAGAAACATCAGTACAGGCAAGTCTCATCTTATCTGGGAGTTCCATTCCACGGTTAGCAAGTAAAATGAAAACTGCGTATAGTGAAACTCTCATTGAGTTGAATGGCAGGTGGAATCACTTGCACTACAGATGAAGTTTTTAAATTTTTTCTTTTTTTCCTGTTTTTGGCGACCGCGTAAAGCTGAATTCCTGCATGTTAAATGCACCTAAGATGCAACTCACCTATACAAAACTAGAACAATCACTAGAAGCACTTATACAGAAACTTGCAGACTGTAAACAAACCCTGGATGAGAAGATCCAAGAAAATGGTGCACTACAAAAGAAGATTAAAGATGTAGAGCAGCTCTGTGTACAGCTCTCACATATGGAAAGTGAACGTGAATACTGGAAGCAGGCAAAAGACAGGTTGCAGAATTTGATAGCTGAATTGAAGCAGAAGGTTCAACATCTATCTAATAATGAAATTTTGAAGACTACCTTAGAAAATCTAAAAGCATCTCATAAAGATCTTGAGAAGGAGCTGGAGTCCACACAGTCTGAGAAAAATGCTCTTGTTGAAAAGGTAATTCAGTTTAAGCTATTGTACAGCCCTCTTTTTAAGAACAGGAATAGTACGTCCTCTGGGCTGACCTTGCCAAATTAAAGTCCAGAAGAGTTTGAACTGAGGGTTGTACAGTAATCACTGACAAAAATTTGTGGTGCTGTGGAAACAATAGGTTTGACTTTTAGGAATCATACCCAGAAGTAACTCTCTATATCCCAATATGTCCAGAGAATAGTCACAAAAATAGACAGTTTAAATACTCCAGAATATTTCAACATCTTTGTCATGGTGAGACTAATGACCCTGAACCTCTCAGAACACCCTGAGTAGGAACAATTACTGTATATGTTGTGAGGTTAGCTTTGGCTTTATTGCTAACATCATTGGTGGGATGAAGCTTCTTGTACAACTCAGAGCTAAAATGCTTTTGTATATGACAGGTCCATCTTCTCTGTAATCTTGTATACTATTGTTTTCTGTTAAAAAGTTCGAGTCTGGAATGTATATGGTTTTGCATTTAAAATCTGAAAATGACCTCTTATGTCTTCTGTTTTAAAAACTGGAAGTCTTTGTAAATATTTAATAAACACTATAGTATAAACCTTATCTTCAGCAGATAAGGTGACAGGTGACTTAAGGCCATTTCTTGTCTTCTGCTCTGCTATTCTGTCTTTGATCTTCAAATTTTCTGTCAGTACATTTTGCTACCTTGGTGGAAGTGTTTGGGACAGAGTCTATGTCCTCCATTTTTTTGAGTGAATGGATGGGTCTCCTTTCTTAGATTTCTACTTTAATCCAATTAAGCCAAAATCGTTGGCAAGTGGTCTTTGGAAAAGATAATTTTTTAAATGGTAATGCTGTTCTGTAGGGTAACTGTATCAAATCAAACACTCACCCTTTGCTTACTGTTAGTTCAAATGGGAAGAGCTTTCATACAAGGTTTAGTTTATCTGTATGGTCACATCGTAAAGTTCATTGCAAACCTAAGATGAAGCTTCAGCTTTGGAAGCCTGAAAGTTTTGGGTATTTTTGATTGTGGGGTGGGCGGGAGGGGATGGGGCAGGGAGAAGGGTCAGTGACCGAGAAAAAGAAAATTTTCAACTGCTTCTGGCTGCCATCTGTTTTTTTGCAGATAGAGCACCAGTAGAATGGTCAGATAATTAATTTCACATGCTAATAATCTGAAATTGATGATTACTGTTCTTCATGTGCAAAATTCCATTGAAGTCTGTGGAAAAGAAACTATAGATTCTGAGCCTCCCTAAACACACAGACGTGTATCATGACAAAAGCAGTTTTGATGTGTAGATACGCAGTGTTTTAGTGATGTGAAAAAAGACACTATATTATATTTACTAAAGGCCCCTTCCAAAAAGGGAGACATGCATTAAATATGTTAAATGAACACTATTTGGTTACATTGGCTCACAACATAGGTTTGTATTAGCTTTTCTTAAGAAGCAGCTTTTTCAAAAGTTCAGACCAAACAGAAATGTTTCAATAACGTTTTAGAAAATTCGAATGGAGGTAGTTCCTAAAAACAAAGACCAGTGATTCCCAGACTTTTGTACTGGTGACCCCTTTCACATAGCAAACATCTGAGTGTCACCCCCCACCCCATCCAAGTATAAATTAAAAACACTTTTTTTATATATTTAGCACCATTATAAATGCTGCAGGCAAAGTGGGGCTTGCGGTGGAGGCTGACAGCTGGCGACCTCCCACATAATAGCCTCATGACCCCCTGAGGGGTCCTGACCCCCAGGTTGAGAAACCCTGACAGAGAGCCTCTGCAAAATTTGTGGCCTAAACACTGCAATGTTGTGCCAATGCATAAGAATCAGAAAATGAAGCTAGTAAAAAACAAAGTGAAATTGATCTACAGTGACTATCCAAGCTATAATACGGCGGGGACTCACCCCTGCGGCGCCTCCCACTGGTCATCCAGGGAATTAGCTTTCCAGCCTCCAGAGCGCCCTCTGCAGGCCGATGTCCTGCTTGTATCTGGCCGTGTCCCTCCCAGACCCCGGTGCCCTTTTCCCTGGGGTGCTGCATCCCTGCAGTACCTCCACAGTCTCACTGGGTCTCCCCTCCCCGGGAAACCCCCACCCTCTGTCCCTACCTTGCTTCAGCCTATGGGCTACTGCCAGTCACCATCGAGCCCCTGTTCACTGGGGCCGACTGCAGTCTGTATAAGCCAGTCATCACAGGCAAGGAGGGTTTGGTCTGCTGCCTCTGCTTATCTGTGGGCAGCCCCCAGCAACCCCAGTACCCCTTTTTGGGCAATCTCCTAGGCCCTGCAGCCTGGGGAGTTTCCAGGCCGGAGCTCCCCAACTCCTCTGGCCTTCCCCAGCCCTGCTCCACTTCAGGTACCTTAGTCAAGTTCCCCAGCAGCCAGACCTATTTCCCTCTACAGCTAGAGGAGACTGTGTCTAGCTCCTGGCTCCCCTGGCCTTTATAGGGCCAGCGGAGTCTGTTTGGGGCATGCCCCGCAGCTGAGCCTGCTTCCTCAATCAGCCTGGGAGCTGCTTGCTCCCAGCCACAACCCTTTCCTGGGCTGTTTTAAGCCTCTTTTGGCCAGAGCGGGGTAACTACCCCTCTACACAAGCTCAAAAAATAAACATATTGTGCCAACTAGACTTTTAAAGGCCTTTCAATTTTCCTAATTTGATAATAGATTTTTTAAAAAATTATATTACTACATATTTAACCTGATAAGCAGTTTTTAAATAGTTATTTTTATTTGCATCTTATCAAGTGCACAGAATATGTCTAATTAGAATGTATAGGCGGCTTTAAAATACTAATACAGTAAGTACCTTTTTAAGAAGAAGGCATCATATTAACCCTTTTTCTTTTAAATTAAGAATTAAGCTCCAGAGTTCAAGAACTGGAGCATCCACTACAGTGGATCAGCTACAAGATCAAGAAAAAGAAAAGAAATGCCATATGAACAAACTTCAAGAAACTCAACTCCAGCTGGAGAAAACAAAACTGGAATTCACAGAAAAAGATTCTGTTTTGCACAAAATTCGAGGTGAATTGAATAGAATGACCGCACGTGATCAAGCTACTGCCCAGGTACCATGCTGCACCAGGCGTCTTCAGGCTGCTTTTATAATTATTGTTAGCAATAATGTGTGTCAAACATTCAGTTCTATTTACAAGATTCAAGATACTTGAATAATGTTTCTTAGAATATCCTGAGGAAAATGAATTGAAAGCATATATTATGTTGGACAACCTCAAGTTCTTAACTTGCCATTTTCTGCAAGGGTCCAAGCACTTCTTAGCAGGTATTTAGCATCTTGCAGCCTCATGCCTTTGGGCATAATTCACTGGAGATCTGAAACATCTTCTCCAGTAGGCCCCTACCAAATTCACAGCCATGAAAAACGCATCACAGACCATGAAATCTGGTCTTTTGTGTACTTTTACCCTATTCTATACAGATTTCATGGGGGAGACCAGCGTTTCTCAAACTGAGGGTCCTTACTTCTGTGCTGCTGCTGGCAGTAGCTCTGCCTTCAGAGCTGGGCTCCCAGCTTGTAGCTGCCACTCTCCGGCCACCCAGCTTGAAGGCGGTACCGCCACCAGCAGCAGTACAGTGGTAAGGGTAGCAGCACTACAACCCTCCCCACACCAATAACATTGTGAATGCCTCCGCCCCGCAACACTTCTATTTGGATCAGGACACCTACGATTACAACACCATGACATTTCAGATTTAAATAGCTCAAATCATGAAATGTATAGTTTTTAAAATCCTGTGACCATAAAATTGACCAAAATGGACTGTAGGTCCTTACCAATAATATTACATAGAGCAAGAATGACACCTGGTGGCCAACTGTGACCTTAAAGGGACTCTGTCATATAGTTTAACATTTTCAACCTAAACTACCATAAATTCCTGGGAAAGTTACTTGGATTCTAAACTCTTGCAGGCTAAATCCATGGGTAAATTTGAGTTAAGAATGACAGTGCCTTACAATAAATTTGTAGTAACTAAAAATAACAAGTGTTAAAAATACAGGAAATTCAAAGTTAAGTTAAACATAAATCACAGCCCAATGTTTAAAAATTTGGAAATGTATAATTAAGGCTCTCAACCTCAACTCTGCCTCTTCAGTGACTCTAGCCCAGGAGTGGGCAAACTACGGCCCGTGGGCCACATGTGGCCCACCGGCTGTTTTCATCCGGCCCATGACCTCTGGCCAGGGGCACGGGGCCAGAGGCCCTGTGCTCCTGTCCCAAGGGCCGGGCCAGGTTGCTGCAGGTCTCCATGCTCCCAGGCCAGGCCTGCCCCGTGCGCCCTGGCTGGGGACCTGGCCGAGCGCTGAAAGCCGCGGGGCCCCGCACTCCCTGGCCGGGATCCAGGCCAAACGCGATGTTCCATAGCTCCCTGGCTGGGCCCGCCTCATGCTCCCTGACCAGGGCCCGGGCCAAAAGCGGGAAGCCACAGGGCCCCACCCTCCCTTCCCAGGCCCAGTGCGGCATGCTGCTAGGCCCCGTGCTCTCTTCCCAGAGGGCCAGGTGGACTGCGGGGAGCCACTGGGCCTCGCACTCCCTGGCCGGAGGGCCTGGTGGACCACGGAGAGCCACGAGGCCCCGCGCTCCCTGGCTGGGGGCCAGGTCGAGGATCACCCAGCTGACTAAGGTAAGCGGGGGACAGGGGGAGTTAGGTGGTGGGGTCCAGGGAGTGGTGGTTAGGGTGGAGGGATCTCAGGAGGGGGCAGTCAGGGAACATAGAACAGGGGGGCTTAGATAGGGGGTGGGGTTCTTTGGCAGCAGTTAGAGTGGGAGGGTTTCTGGAGGGGGCGATCAGGGGAAAAGGCGGGAGTTGGATGGGTCAAGAGTTCTGAGGGGGCGGGAAGTGGGTAGGGGTTTGATAAGGGGCTGGGTCCGGCTGTTTGAGGAGGCACAGCCTCCCGACCTGGCCCGCCCCACAATTTTTAACCGCAATGTGGCCCTCAGGCCAAAACGTTTGTCTACCCCTGCTCTAGCCTCTAATCCAGCTTTTCTCAAACTTATAAAAACCGCGACTCCTTTTTCATTCGGTGGCTGCCACGGCGGACCCTTGTATGTCCGCCGATAAGCCACCGAATGAATTACTTCCGCATTCAGCGGCTATTTTCGGCAGACATGCCGAGTGCTCCCGAAATAGCTCGGCATGTCTGCTGAAAAACCTCCGAATGCGCAAGTAATTCATTTGGCGGCTTTTAAGTGGCACCAGGAGCTTGCGACCTCCCTGGGAGTGTTCGGCGACCCACGGGGGGTCACCACCCCTGGTTTGAGAAACCCTGCTCTAATCTTTCTTCCTGGAAAATGTGCTCTTTTCAAGTTCTTCACATAAGAGTTTGCAAGAGTAGGTCTCCATACTGAACTGGTGTTTTGATCAAGGGCTTTTTGTACTGGCTGTAGTGTATTATTGGTGTATTATTGGTTTAGTGAACAGACCACTGCTATCCCTTTGTAACCTTTTCCTTTGCGTGATTGTCCATATGCACAGTCTGCTGACGGTGCGCAATGCACCCCACTCACCCATGTTCAGAGTCTCTTGCAGCTTAAGCATCTTCATGTCCTGCACCACGGGCATAAAATGGTGGAGCAGGCCAGCCACCATTCAGTTCCTCTCATGCCTCCTGGCTTCGAGATGAACATGAGCAGTGAGCAGTGCTAACAAAATAACTGGCTCTTTTCAAATTTGTGCAGATTACAGATAGGGATAGTTAGTTGTTGCCCATTGGCATTTTGGTTTTTCTTAGGAAAGGTTTCATTTTTAACCAGAATAGCGATTTCTTTCTGGTGCCAGGATGGTTTCTTCTTAGTCCCCTGGATTGACATACTGCCCATCAAATAAGTGCACTAGACCCTTTAATGTTTGGCATTTAAAATATTTATTTTGTCTGGGGGAATCTCCCTGGAAAATATGCTGTTTGCAAGTCCTTCACTTGCAGGCCCTGCAAATCTAGAGAAGCCCTCTCCAGATGTGCTTAATGGGTAAAGGAATGGAACTAGCTTCAGGCCCTGGGTCATTTAACCATCCTGTAAAAGCTTTCTCTGCTCCTTAGAGAGCTAGTACTGGGTCCCTAACTTCTCGAGGCTCATCATCAACATCCCGTTTCAAAATCTGGTATGTTGGACAAGAAGCTTTCTGTGAAAAAGGTAAAGAGCATGAAAGAGTCCAGAGATGATCCCAGACTAAGATCTCCTCAAAGAGAAGGGTGGAGAAATCCAAGCTTTTGTGCAGAGCCAACTTGTCCTATCTTATGTCCGGACAAAGTGTCTTTAGGACACATCCTGGCCCTACTGACAGTAGTCACAGACTTACATCTGAACCAGCTGATTTAACTACCTATAGTTCTTCTTCGAGTGCTTGCTCATATGCATTCCAGTTAGGTGTGCACACGCCACGTGCACGGCTGCCGGAAGATTTTTACCTTAGCAACAGGCCGGATTGACTAGGGAGCCCCCTGGAGTGGCACCGTTATGGTGCCGCATACATACCCCTGCCGACCCGGCCCCCCCCTCAGTTCCTTCTTACCGCCCGTGACGGTTGCTGGAACTGCGGAGCTCAGTCTTCTGACCCCCAGGTCTCCCTTTAGCTTTCTGTGTGTCTTGCAAATTGTTCTGTACATAGTTCATAGTTCTTAGTTGTTAATTTTGTTAGATAGTAGTTCTAGTTAGGTGAGGGGGGCGTGATTCTCCCTCCTGCTGGAGCCGGGGCACTTATGCCCAAGGCTCCAGGCTTTAAGCCTTGTTCTCTGTGTGGGAAGCCTGTGCCAGTGGGCGACCCACACGAATCGTGCCTCAAGTGCCTGGGCGAAGTGCACGCAGCTGCCAGGTGTAAAATCTGCAGGAGCTTCCGGCGGCATACCAAGAAGGAGAGAGACTTTCGCCTAAAGCAACTCCTAATGGAAGCGGCTCTGGCCCTAGCACCGTCAGTGTCCGGCTCCTCAGAGAAGAGTGCCCCTTTATCGGCGCTGTCTCCGCAAGATTCTGCGGCACCGAAGCCCGCACTCCAGCACTGGTCTCACTCACCAGTGCATAAGAAAAAGAAGCCAATGGCGCCTCCAACCACTACGGCCGCCCCGGCACCCGTAGAACAGCCTCCCGTCGAATCCGGTGTGCCTAGACTCGCCGCCCAGGGCCCCGGTACAGCAGCGCCTGCCCTCGACACCGGAGACCTTCGCAGCTGCACGGGATCTCATTGCGCTTACTGAGCCGCCGACAGCCCAGCCCCTGCGAACCCAGTCTCAGGGAAAACCGACCCCTGTGCAACCTTCGGTGCCCTTACCAGTTCTCGCTAGCTCCACCCACTCTGAGTCTCTGCGCTGCTCTGGGTCACGGCACCGCTTGACGCCTTGGCGCTGCTCAACATCTCGGCGCAGATCTCCGTCATGGCACCGCTCTGCTTCCTGGCACTGGTTGAGATCCCGGTGCCAATCCTGGTCCCGGCACCAGTCGAGATCCCAGCGCCAGTCAAGATCCCAGTGCAGATTGTAGTCCCAGCGCCGCTCTCCATCTCGGCGCCAGTTGTACTCACGGAGCCGGTTGACGTCCCGGTACTGGTCACCGTCCCGGTGCCGTTCGAGATCTGGAGACCGTTCCTCGACTCGCCCTGAGTCTCAAGCAGGCCTCCGCTGGTATCCCGTGTCGCCCCGGCACCGCAGCCATTACAGGTCCCGTTCCCGGCACCGCTCTCCATCTCCTACCAGTCGCCTCCCCTACTCAAGCTTGGCGCCTCCATGGCCCTCCCGATCAGCTACCGCTTCGCCCCACTCAGCGGAAGGCCGAAGTCCACAGCACTCTCAGGCACTGGAAGGCCAGTGGTCTGATCAGCCTCTCCAACAGCCTCAGGACCCCGCACAGTGCCCTTTCTGTACCCCCTGGGCATACCACCAAACCCAAGGGGCTCCGTCCTGGATCTCGGGGGCATCGGAGTCTAGGGTGCCCGAGGTTACCATCAGCCACCCCCCGACTAGTGGGGCAGACCTCTCGGCCGCTGGCAGCGTGGCCCCAGCTTCTGCCCCACTTCCCCGGGCCCCTCCTCCGCCTGAGGCACTGCAGGTTGGTGGGTAGACGGTTTCCTCGTCGTCTTCCTCAGACGAGGCAGTGGCTGGCACATCCGCCTCCAGCCCTCCGCCCATAGACCTGTCGGTGCATCAGGCCCTCCTAACAAGAGTGGCCAGGGGTTTAAACCTCCCAGCAGAGGAGGTCATAGAGATTGAGGACCCTGTGGTGGACGTCCTCTCCATGAATGGCCCGAGCAGCGTGGCTCTGCCGGTCATCAAGACCATCCAAAAGTCGATGGCCACAATCTGGCAGACCCCGGCCTCCGTCCTGCCGACCGCTAAGGGGGTGGAAGGACGTTACTTTGTGTCCGCCAAGGACTATGAATATCTGTTTACCCACCCTCATCCTCGCTCCCTGGTCGTCGACTCTGTCAACCAGAAGGAGCGCAACGGGCAACAAGCCTCAGCCCCCAAGTCCAAAGAGGTTAAACGTTTGGACCTTTTCGGTAGGAAGGTCTATCAGGCAGGAGGTCTCCAGCTCAGGGTGGCCAACCAACAGGCCCTCCTGAGCAGACACACGTATAATGCGTGGAACTCTATGCAGAAGTTCCAAGGCATCGTGCCCCCCGAATCTAGACAGGAGTTCAATACCTTTATCTCCGAGGGCAAAAAGGTGGCCACGACTGTGCTGCAGACAGCCCTTGATTTGGCCAAATCGGCGGCCAGAACAGTGGCCTCTGGAATTGCCATGAGGCGCATTGCCTGGTTGCAGGCCTCTAATCTTCCCCCTGAGGTGCAGTACACCATCCAGGACCTACCCTTTGAAGGCTCCAGCCTTTTTTCTGAAACTACCGACTCGCGCTTGCAGTCCCTCAAGGACTCCCAGGTCATCTTGCGTACTCTGGGTATGCACACCCCGGTGACCCAGAGGAGATCATTCAGACCTCAGCCCAGACATTTTTATCTGCCACCGCGCCCATCGCAGGACACTTTTAGAAGGCGGGGGTGGGGTGGCCGTAGACGATCCTCCACCCGTCGCTCGGGCCAGTCGCCTTCAACCCAAAAGCCCCCCCAGGGTCCTAAGCCCAACTTTTGAAGGTGCGCCCGGGGACAGAGTACCAGCCTCCCTGCCAGATCCTCCCTTCAAGGACCGGTTATCCCACTTCATCCGTGCCTGGTCCGCCATCACCTCAGACCAGTGGGTCCTGCGCACGGTGGCAGTGGGATACTCGCTGCAGTTTTCCTCCTCCCGCCTTCCCACCCCCTCTCCCCGTCCCTCTTCAGGGACCCCTCTCACAAGCAACTCCTGGTTCAGGAGATTCAATCGCTCCTGTCTCTGGGGGCCGTTGAGCCTGTCCCAGAGCGGTTCAGGGAAAGAGGGTTCTATTCTCGCTATTTCCTCATACCCAAGGTGAAAGGGGGCCTCCGGCCCATCCTGGACCTGCGTGCACTCAACCAACACCTGGTCAAGTCCAAGTTCCGCATGGTCTCCTTGGGCACCATCATTCCCTCATTGGATCCAGGAGACTGGTACGCTGCCCTCGATATGAAGGATGCTTACTTTCATATAACCATAAAGCCATCGCACAGACACTTCCTCCGCTTCGTGGTAGCTGGCGAGCATTACCAGTTCACGGTCCTACCCTTTGGCCTCTCCACGGCTCTCAGGCTATTCACCAAATGCATGGCCGTGGTCACGGCATTCCTCAGGTGCTGCCAGGTCCACCGCTACCCTTACCTCAACGACTGGTTAGTGAAGGGCAGCTCCCAGGAGCAGTTACTCTCCCACGTCCAGCTAACTCTCAACAGGTTCACCCGCCTCAGAATTCTCCTCAACAAGGAGAAGTCGACCCTGGAGCCTACCCAAAGGCTGGCATTCATAAGAGCCCTGATAGACTCCACAGTGGCAAAGGCGTCCCTCCCGCTATCTCGCTTCCAGTCTATTCAGTCAGCAGTTCACAGCGTTCACACCTTCCCGACTTCCACGGCCCGATCATTCCTCAGCTTGCTGGGGCACAAGGCGGCTTGCACATACGTCACCAAGCACGCAAGGTTACGTTTGCGCCAACTCCAGTTATGGTTAGCGTCGGTTTACAGACCGAACATGCACAGCCTAACCGCCCTCCTCACCATCCCAATCTCGACCCTCGACGCCCTCTCCTGGTGGACAAATCAAGCGCTTGTTTGCAGGGGCGTCCCCTTTCTCCCGCCCCGGCCAACGATGTCCCTGGTAACGGAAGCATCAGATCTGGGGTTGGGAGCCCATCTCGGGCATCTGAGGACCCAAGGTCGGTGGTGAGCAGCCGATCTTTGTCTGCACATCAATGTCTGGGAACTGCGGGCAGTCCGCCTCGCATGTCAGGCCTTCAAGAATATGTTATCGGGCCGATGTGTCGCAGTGCTAACGGACAACATTACCGCTCTCTTTTACATCAACAAGCAAGGGGGAGCCCGCTCGACCCCCTCTGCGAGGAAGTGATCCTAGTGTGGGAATTCTGTATAGCCCACTCAATTCACCCCGTGGTCTCGTTTCTCCCGGGCGTTCACAACACGCTGGTGGACCAGCTCAGCAGGTCGTTCCTCTCCCACGAGTGGTCCATTTGCCCAAATGTCATTCAATCTTCCTATGGTGGAGGTTTCCCCAGATCGACCTCTTTGCCACTCGCCAGAACAGGAAGTGCCTCCAGTTTTGCTCCTTCCAGGGCAGCTCCCCAGGCTCCCTGATGGACGCCTTTCTCCTCCCATGGACAGGACAACTCCTCTATGCTTTTCCCCCGATCCCGCTGCTGCACAAGGTGCTCAGAAAAGTGAAGCGAGACAAGTCACACATCATCCTCATAGCCCCGGCGTGGCCCAGGCAGTGCTGGTACGCATCCCTTCTCCAGCTATCGGTGGTACCGCCCGTCCCCCTGCCGCTTTGGCCAGACCTCATATCACAGGACCACGGCCGCCTACCCCACCCGGACCTGCCGTCCCTGCACCTATTGGTGTGGCTCCTGCGTGGCTAAGGGGTTCAGAGCTCCTGTGATCAGCAGAGGTGCAAAATGTGCTCTTGGGTAGCAGAAAGCCGTCTACCCGAGCCACCTACTGTGCAAAGTGGGCCCATTTCTCCTGGTGGTGCGAACAGAGCAACAGTGCCCCAGAAGAGGCCAGTATACCTGCCATCTTAGACTATCTTTTCTCCCTCAAGCAGCAAGGCCTCTCCATTTCCTCCATCCAAGTCCATTCAGCAGCCATCTCAGCTTTCTACCTGGGAACCACCGACAATTCGGTCTTTTCTAACCCCATTGTCTATAGGTTCCTCAAGGGACTGGACCGATTGTACCCGCAGGTTAAACACCCAGTCCCCCCATAGGACCTCAACCTGGTCCTCTCCTGTCTCATGTTGCCCCCCGTTTGAGCCCCTTGCCACTTGCTCCTTGTTATACCTCTCTTGGAAAGTGGCCTTCCTCGTAGCTATCACCTCGGCCCGTAGAGTCTTGGAAGTCCAAGCGCTCACATCAGAACCCCACTATATGGTTTTCCACAAGGATAAGGTGCAGCTGTGCCCACATCCCCCTTTCCTCCCTAAGGTGGTGTCCCCTTTCCATATGAACCAGGACATTTTTCTCCTGGTCTGTTACTCTGAACCCCACACCTCCCTTAAAGAACAACAATTGCACACGCTCTATGTTCGCAGAGCTCTTGCATTGTATTTAGAGTGGACAAAACCCTTTAGGAAGTCATCACAACTCTTTGTTGCTGTAGCGGGTCGGATGAAAGGACAGCCGATCTCAGCACAATGCCTCTCCTCCTGGATAACTGCTTGTATCCGTACCTGCTATGAGCTGGCAGGGAAATCCACAGAGCAGACAACTGCGCACTCCACAAGGGCAAAAGCCTCCTCGGCGGCCTTCCAGGAACGGGTTCCGATCCAGGACATCTGCAGGGCAGCCACCTGGTCCTCCATCCATACCTTCACCGCACACTACACCATTGTCCAGCAGTCCAGGGACGATGCAGCGTTCGGCTTGGCGGTCCTCCACTCAGCGGTTGATCGATCCGACCCCTCCGCCTAGGTAGGGCCAGCAGTCATCTAACTGGAATGCATATGAGCAAGCACTCGAAGAAGAAAAACGGGTTACTTACCTGTAACTGTTGTTCTTTCAGATGTGTTGCTCATATCCATTCCTAACCCACCCTCCTTCCCCACTGTCGGATCAGCCAGCAAGAAGGAATTGAGGGGGGCCGGGTCGGCAGGGGTATATATGAGGCACCATAACGGCGCCACTCCAGGGGGCTCCCTAGCAGACCCAGCCTGTTGCTAAGGGAAAAATCTTCCGGCAGCCGTGCACGTGGCACGTGCACACCTAACTGGAATAGATATGAGCAACACATCTCGAAGAACAACAGTTACAGGTAAGTAACCCGTTTTTGTTTGGGGGGGAAAGCCATGGGGTGTGTGTGTGTGGATTCTGCCTCCACCTGCTTGCTGGTGCAGAAGGGTCTGGTGAGGCCCCACTGGGTGATTGCAGGGGCAAAGGTAGCCCTGGGCTGCGTCCATGGGGACACCCGGGTCTATCTGGTGGCCCAGGTGCCTATGGAAGTGCGGGGCACTTCCAGTAGCAGCGGGTATGGATAGTACGGAAAATATCATACGCAGTCATATTGGGAGGTGAGTGGGGAACCCCGTCCAGAGAGGCCCAGAGTCGGGGCGGGGGGCCTGAGGAAGGGGCTGTGGGGGCACCCAATCAAGAGGGTGGAGGGGGGAGAGGGGAGTGATGAACCCCCTAAGGAGAAAGAACCCCTTTCCCCGTGGCTGGGGAAAATAAGGAGGGATAGCAGAGAAACTCCTGGACAAGAAGGTGAAGGCCTTGAAGAATACTGGTTGTGTAGTAACAAAAAATCCTCTGGGGAGGAGTACCAGGAGTGTAGCTCTCGGGAGTCTAAGGAAAACAAGGATTGGAGGCTTGGGGAACAGAACTCCGATGTGGGGCACCTAGTCTCACTGGCCGCCGTCTGAGGAAAGCTGCGGTCTCTCCCAGGAGAAAGGACATAAAGAGGGGTCCTGTCCCTATCGTGGGTGCATGGTGAGGACCTGGCCACCCCAGGGGGTGGGGTCCCCAGGAACCCACAGCAGGGGTACAAGAGTTCCCATTAAGGGGTGAATTTGTCCGGTCAAGAAGGGGCAGGAAGAGGTGGAGCCTGGCGGGGAGATATGAAGGGGGGAGATATGTGGCAGGGCAGGGGTAAAACCCCTTGAATACCCTGCTGAACTGCTGGCTAAGCCCTGCTTTCTGGCAGAGAAGCCAGGTGCAGTGGCTCAAAGCAATCAGCAGGGAGCCCAGCTGCGGGCCCTAATGAGGCCTGGCTCACTGCAATAGGCTGAGCTTAGCAGCAACAGCTGGGCTAAAGACTGGGAGGGCTAGAAAAGCCCTGAACAGAACTCGGTTGGGAGGTTAGCCTGGGAGGGGACAGGAGGCTATAGGTCTGTCTCCTCAATACAGGAAGGGAGCCTCAAGAGCCAAGAGACCCTGAAACGGGTTAGAAAAGGGTTAACTGTTGGGGGATAAAAGGGACCACACTCTTGCACTGTAAATAAAAGCACAAGGGTGAAACACCGGAAGAAGGCATGTGGACTCTTATTTTGCCATCCTGAACACAGGGCACAGGGGCATAAAGAGGAAGCCTATGCAGACCCTGTGACACCCACAAAAGCTGTTGCTGAGAACTCTTAGGAGATTCTTAACATATACAAAGACAGTTGTTCCTTGAGCACACGAACATTACCTGATCAAAATGAACAAGACAAAAACTGTATGGTACAGTAAACCCGAGTACTGTCAATGAAACCCTAACCCTGCCCTTGACCCTTAAGCCCTGCCCAATGTCACTGGAAGTCCCGCCCCAGAGGGTATTACTTCCAGGGTCAAGGCAGCCATATGACTAAAAGCATGGTGTCTCTTGCTGCAGAGAACCCCAGATAGTGCCCACTGCTCCTTGAAGGTGTCAATTCTGCTCAGTGTTTTGGATTCTTCACTGTACTTCCAGGGCCAGGGCATATGGCTAACAACCAACATAGCTCAAGCTCTTCACGATGCAATTTACAACCTCATGTTGGCAACGCACCAATGCATAGTGGGAACAGGACAGATGGCCATTACACTCAAACCATACATAGCCCACTGCCACCTGATGCAAACCACTCTGAACTTGTTCCTGATTCGCATGAATTAGATGGTACCAGGCAGCACCATTGTAGATCGGCACAAATTGTCATGGACTATGATGGGGGGTTGGGTGTAATGCATATGATTGTGAATGGAAACTTGTGGAGAAATGGGTATTTTCTGCATTTCTTGTTTTGGCAAGTTAAGTGCATAGACTGAAAATGAGTGCAGTGACAAGGGGAAGCGTGGTGGGGGGGCTATGGAGAAGTGGGTATTTCCTGTTTTTGCAAGCTCGGAGCATAATTTAGAAATAAGTACAACAGCCAGGGATCCACGTGAACAGGCTGGTTACCGAGACAATTGCAGCATGGGCACTGATCCTGAAAAAAGCACAACACCCGGAAAGATGTGATACAAAAACCTTATATGGAGGGAATAAGATAGAAAAGCAGTGATTGGTTTTTAATAACTGTCTAAGGCTTTACTAAGGCTTTGCAAAATATACTAATAATTAAGAAAAAGTATAAAAGAAGGAAGCGTCTGTTTATCGGGGCCGCCTCCGTTTCTGTATGGTGGACTTCACTGCAGTAAATAAACTCGAGTTAACCCTTACCCTGCTGTCTAGTGCCAATGATTGGAGCGGCGGCTAGACAAAAACCTTCACCGAGGATTTCTTTTGTAATCCTCTTACCACACTCTCATGCATAGCAGAGGGTTCAAACATATCTATTTGCCCAGTTATTGCGGTGAGAGGGACTGGGTGGTGGGGACAGTGGAAATCTTCCAGTTGGGTGGGAGTAGTTATCCAGGGGAATGGAATGGGGGGTTTTACTTGGTATTGGGAACAGCAGTTTAGTAAAAGTGCAGGGGGGATGGTGCTTAAGGGGAAATGGGGCTCAGCTGCAAACTAACCCTCCGGACATGGAATACCAAACATCCGAGGGTACATGGTTACATGTGGGAAGGGTATCGTGTATTAAGGGGGGGGTGTAGTGTTAACATAATTGTAGATGGTAAGAAGCAGGAGGGAATAGGTACAAGCAGTTGCTGGATCTTAGACCCTGGGACTACAGGGATCTCGGTGGAGGGCTTTTGTAATGGTACCAGGAAAACACTAAACATACCAAGGCAGAGAATTAGGGAAGAGGATCTACCCCAGTGGAACCTATTAGGTTCTGCTGCAAATGTGGTCCCAGAGACCATGTGGGCACTCAATGCCATCCAAAGGGCGCTATCTAAGGCCCTGGAGAAATTTCATAATGACACCAAGGTGGGAGACCTAATGAAACAGGGTCAGACACTGGCTACAGATATTTCCACTCTGGCTCTTAATATGTCTTACATTTGAATTATTGCTCTATGGGAAACGCTAACCACAGGTCAGGGAACATGTGCCTGATATGACTTGCTGTGTCCTTAGACAATGGACTGAAAAAGAACTAAGTCTGAGTAAAGAGACGCAGGGGGAATATGCTTGCTGTTGGAAGGTTGATAGTATTGTTAATTGTGATCAGGCTATTGTTATCACTGCACTTCCTCATCCAGATTCCATTAACACTCTCAATCGTAGCTCACCACATGAAAATGAACACATACAAAGTAACGAAAGGAAATGAAGCACTCCAGAAATGGAGCCTGCCCTAGTGGCACCCAGGCAAATATTTGAGCAATATCTCACAGGAATGGTAGGGGGAGGATTTAACTCTGGGGTGCTTTGTCCAAACACATCAACTTGAAACCAACACAGTATACTTGGACTGGTTTTGAGCAGCAGATACAGTAATCAGTTATAGAGAGGGAAGTGGAGATTGGACCGGCAGGGTGAAATTTGCTGACTTGCAGCATAAGTGGAATGTGTCTATTCGCATTCGTAACATTCAATTAAAAGATACAGGAACACAATTTACAATTGTGGGAGTTGGTCTATAACCCAAAGGACCAGTAAATGTATCTACCACATGCAGGGCTGTGAAGATGCCTGTCTAACAACAGATCCAACAACAGCCCCAACACCACCTCCTCCTAGCCCTTCACACACTGACCCTACCCCCAGGAGTGAATGCCCCACCATGCGGCCATGGCCTAGCTCAGGAATCTTCCTACACCCTATAGCAGAATATATGGTAGAAAACGTAGGATGGATCTATGTGCCACTACACTTAATTCTGGCAGTATGACCATGCCAAGGCAGTGCCCCAAACACTATAAAGATTGGTTCAATTCAGAAGTAGAAAGACAGTTACACTTGGGAATGGTCAGAAGAGTGTACTGAGGCAGTGAAAGTACTAAAGGAAAACCTGGTCAGTGCTCCAGTGCTGGCCCCCCAAGATGGGGAGAAGCTCTTTTATCTGTACCCTTTAGTATCTGACACTACCAATGGTTGTGCATTAACACAGGCGTATGGAGCAAAGGACCAACCTGTGGCCTTTGCCACTTGACTTTTGAGTGCTGTGAAACTAAAATATGGTGTAAAAAGGTGCTGTTGTGCACTTACTGGTGAGTAGGAAAATTCAAATACCTCACGGGAATGCAGAAAGTAAGGGCTTGTCTTCACTAGAACTGGGAGAGATCGATCTTATGGTGATCGATTTATCGCGTCTCGTCAAGATGTGATAAATCGATCGCCAGCGGTGCCCCCGTCAACTCCGGAACTCCAGCTCGCCAAAAGGTGCAAGCTGGAGTCGATGGGGGAGCGTGCCGCCGACCGCCGCCACCGTGAGGACGGCAGGTAAGTCGGCTGTAGATACGCCGATTTCAGCTACGTTATTAAAGTAGCTGAAATTGCGTATCTGCAGTAGATCCCCCGTGCTAGTGAAGACCAGCTCTAATAGTCCGATCTCATCATGACCCCCTGCAGCCAGAGCTGGTGCAACCACTAGGTGAACTAGGCATCCACCTAGGGCGCCAAGTGGTGGGGGATGCCAAAAAGCAAGCTCAGGGGAGGCAGTGGAGCGGAGGTGAGCTGTGGCAGGGGATGTGGGAGGGCCACCCACAGCAAGTAACGGAGGGAAGGGGCGCATAGGGGAACCACTCCCCGCCCCAGCTCACCTCTGCTTTGCCTCCTCCCCTGAGCACGCCACCCCTGGACTGCCTCTCCTCCCCTCACAGACTTGCCTCGCCAAACAGCTGATTAGTGCTGCAAGCCTGGGAAGTGGGATGAGTGGAGCAGCAGCAGCATGCTCAGGGGAGGAGGAGGAGTAGAGGTGAGCTGGGGCAGGGAGCTGCTGCAGAGGTTCCTCGGCGGGGCGCTACTGCAGGGCTCCCGGGGGGAGGGTCGCAAGGTGGAAGTTTCACCTAGGGCATGAAATATCCTTGCACCGGCCCTGCCTGTGGCTGTTAAACATACATACTATCTTACAGGGACAAGTATGTGGGCAGTGTATTGCAAAGTGGTTGCTGTGTCTACGGGCAGAAACCATTAAAGCAGAAGTGTTAAAGGAACCATAGTCTGGGTAGCTGGATTACAACTGGCTGGCACCCCACACCAGTGTGAAGCCAGTCCAGGTAAAACTCAACATCAGGTGTTTCAGGCAGCTAACCTCAGTTAGGTAAAGGAGGGGACTATGGTATAGTTTTTGGATAAAAGTTGTAGGTATCGGGGGGACGGAAAACTGCAGGCCTAGCTTTTGTGGGAATCAGAGAAACTGAGACAGTCAGCACCACTGGTTTCTCACTAGAAGCAAGGTCAGCTCAGGAGGTAAAACTGGCAGCCTTGCTAACAGCTTTAAATGAAGTAGATCCCAAAGTTGAGCCAGAATGTTGGGTGGTGGTAGATATAGACTATGTATTTCGTGGGGCTACAAAGTGGACAGATAATCATTTCAAGGCAACAGACGGCTCCACAATCAAGCATGCTAACTTGTGGAAGTGAATGGAGGAGCTTGGTCACTGTTTTGCTTTGGAAGCCACTAGGAAATAGGGTGGGGGGTGGAATGGGGTAAATTGAACTGTCATCACATTAAGCAATTGTATATCCAGAGGAAGACTATGGATGTGCCCCTCTCCTATGACTAGGAAGGAGCAAGATCAATGGCCTATTGCAAAGGGGGAGCATCTGGGGTAATGTATATGGGATACGGTGTATTCTGTTGGGAATTATGCAATCCTGCAATATAACACTAGGAGGCAAAATCTTTCGAGTATATGACCAAATTATAAACTTCTACACACTGCCAGCTGGACTATGGTGCACCAATGAATCAGTGACCTTAATCGTTGTAAACAATCAAACCAGCACCTACTTCCCCAGGCCGTACCAAGTAGTTAAATTGGTTTGAACAATACCAAATTTCACTGCGGATATTCAAAGGACACATAATATGGACAAAAGTACACAAAGATTACAAGAACAACTTTCTGCAAGTGCCAACAGTTGAACACACTTCAATATATACTACAGAATGGTGCTAACAAAATTTTAACTCTAGCAAAGGAGGAGCAGCAGTGTTTTTGATGGCGGCCAGGATGTTGGACCATACTGCAGTGGTCAGGACTCTTGGTGTTGCTGTAAATTATCATAGCAGCTGGTGTATTGTTAATTGTATTTGTGTTACATTGCATATGAAAACAATCAAGGGGGGCACAACCCCCTAGCAAACAACCACTAATTATAACCTATAAGTAATGTAGTAAAGCCCTTCCCCAACCCAGTATAATAGACACCCTGGACCCAACCTTCTTGGGCCCACTATAATGGGAAGTCTGGAACACTAATTGGGATAGGTGTGGTATGCCCGTACAAAAGAAGGTGGAGGGCATTGTATTACACAAGGGGCAGTGGGACAAATGGGCATCCACACCTTCCACCTTGATGCCTGGCCCTATCAGGAAGTGTGTCGCCATATGTCCTATGCTTTTCCAGTGATACCTGGGCAGGAGAATCCCAAAAGAAAAAAACAGGATAGAATGTTAGGATATACATATTCAGGCCTGTCTGTAAAGGCCTGTACTTTTGGTATATATTTATCCTTTAGCTAGTTAGAAAGATGTAAAAGAAAGAATCTGTGAAAAGGCCTTCTCTCACTGTGACAGTCTAAGGCCCTGTTCTTAAGCCAATGCCTTTTGTTAAGCAGTAGAGGCAGCCATAAACTGGGAAGCCTATGGTCACATCCTCACATTCCAAAATAGTCATATGAAAATAAGGCAATCTGGAGCTGTTAGAAAAGTAATCCGATCTATCACCTCCAGAAAAAGGGAAGAGCCTAGAAGATGTCAAAGGAAATTTGGTTTGATAGCTTCCTATTTGGTAAGAATTCACTTATCAATAGACACAGATGGGAAACCCTTTTATCTTTATAGATGTAGTTGTAAAATCCTCACTTCTGTATTGTTTTGTCATTATAGTTCCCACTTTGCTACTGTTTATTTCCATGGTCTGTCTCGTTCTGTGATTGTTTCTGTCTTCTCTATAATTAATTTTGCTGACTGTAAACTAATTAAGGTAGTGGGATATAATTGGTTGACTAATCATGTTACAATATGTTAGGACTGGTTAGGTAATTTCAGCAGAATGATTGGTTAAGATATAGCTAAGAATATTACTATACAAGTTAGGAGCAAACAGAAAGTAAGTTGGAATTCAAAAATAAGGAAAAAAACTTGGATTTAAGCTTGCTGGAAGTTCACCCCAACAAGTATCAAGTTGTTTGCACCTTTGAACTTCAGGTATTGTTGCTCTCTGTTCATGCAAGAAGGACCAGGGAAGTAGGAGTGTGAAGGAATAAGCTCTCTAACAATATCTTCTGCAGGCCAGTGTAAATGCTTCAGAACTAAACAAGTTGTTCAAGTGCTATTATATTTACAGAATAAACTAGAGGACATTTACAAATTCATTATGAACTATCAGTAATTGAACTAAATTACATATCTCAAAATACAGTTCTGCAGATTAGTGATTAAGAAGAGACTAGATAAGGACCTATGTACTACTTCTTAGCTTTGCCTATACCTTGTTATATTATGTGACTTGTAAAACATGGATGATGATGCCCATTCCGAACTTGAATGTGGTAAGAAGTAGGTAGTTGCTGTAAAGCATCCTGCATAGCTCTGTTGTATTTTCAAAGTGATAAATATAAACATTTAAGAGTCTTGCTTTTAGAGTGTGTCTGCTAATTCATGCTATTGGGATGCTTAGAATGGGTCCCTCACTTCCTGCTGGTATTAACAATACTTTTTTTTGTTGTGTTGCAGGTTGATGACACTCAACAGTACCTGGGTCAGGCCTTCAGGGAACTGAGGGCAAGATTCAGACATAAGGGCTTACCCTCCTAATTTCTCCACAGCAACCTCCTCTCCCCCGTGTAGGCAGAAGAGCCTACCCTCATAAATTCTCCACAGCAGCCCCTTGTGTAACAGAGAAAAGAGCAATACAGAAATTGCCTTACAGCAGCGTCCTCCAAGCCAACTGCCTCAGAAGTAGTGTCACCCAAGCCACAAAGTTCCCGATTTTGAGGTCCTTACCATGAGCTAGCTAGTCATTTTCCCAATCTACTGCCAGTAAGGTAGGGCTTTAACTTATCCCCATATTAGGAGGCAGACAGGTTGGACATACTTATCGCCATATTAGGAAGCAAATAGGTTGGCTCTCGAAAAGGGGACACTTAGCATCATATTAGGGAGTAAAGGATGATTCAGAGGGTAAGGACAGGAAGCAAAAGAATGATTCAGAGGATAAGGTATAGGGCGGGTACCAAAGAAAGATTGGGGATAAAAAAGACACTGCAATCATAATTCTGGGTTCACTCTGTTGGTCGCGAGACAGAGGGGAACGTGCAGTCTGGATGTTGTAACTGAATAAATCGCCTCTTATCACTCCCCCCAGACTCATCCCTCATTTGACCTTGCAGCAGTAAGTTGGTGTTTATTAAATAGAATTCTCTTTGCAAATCAGGAAACCTCTTGTACTGACTGTGTCCAGTTGAACCTACAAACAAAAGTTGCTCTGTCTTTGGTAATTACATTTTTATAGCTGGGGAAATAGCTGACATATTAGACAATTTTGCTTTGCATCTGGAAAAATCTTTAAACGTCAAAAACTGACGAGGTAAACTATTTAACGGCTGTATAGCTACAGTACTGTAGTTGCAGATGCGAACTTTTTAACACAAAACAATAGCACATAAAAGATTACAGAGAAGATGGGCCTCTCTGTCATATACAAAGGCATTTTAGCTCTGAGTTGTACAAGAAGCTTTATCCCACCAATGATGTTAGCAATAAAGCCAAAGCTAACCTCACAACATATACAGTAATTGTTCCTACTCAGGGTGTTCTGAGAGGTTCAGGGTCATTAGTCTCACCACGACAAAGATGTTGCAACATTCTGAAGTATTTAAGATGTCTATTTTTGTGACTATTCTGTGGACATATTAGAAGATACAGTTACCTCTGGGTATGATTCCTCAAAGTCAAACATCTGTTGACATTCAGGAACAAGCCTATAACTGTGTAGTTTTGCACAGTTTCTGCAGCTAACATGCCTATTTAAATTGGAAGCAATGGTTAATATTTTACATAAACAAAAGCAAGGCTGCACTTTATATGATCTGTAAGGCATCAAACACGAAGAATGAAATATGAGCTCTTTAGAAAAAGAGGCTTAAATATGAAGTTATGTTTTATCTACCCTGGAGAGAGCTGTCAAAAAGTTTATTTTTAAAAAATAAATATTTGAGAAACATTATACATGTTATCTAATTGATGTCAAATACTCTGCTGATGGAAGACATAGAGAAGAGCCCTTTGTCATACCAGTCTTTATGTTGTCAGAATCCCCAGTGAAACATTTTTCTAATTCAAAGTATGAAGGAAAGGGAAAGTACAGAATATTAACAGAGTATAAAAATTCCTAAATCATTGGAGCGAGAACCTCAGTTGCTTTAAACTGGCAGAGATCCATGCACTTTAATGGAGATACACAGATTTAGACCAGCTGAGGATCTGGCCCTCAAACTTGGAAAAGTCAGTTCCTCATACAGTAACTAACTTGGCTGTTTTCTCTCTGTTTCTGAAGATTACTCATCTTTCTGACTGCTTTTTCCCCAGGCTACCTTTACTTTTTCCCCCTGTGTTAATTTCACTGTTCTTTCTCCTCTTCCCTCCTCAGGAAAGAGAAATATTGTGGCATTACACTTACTCTTGCTCACACTTTCCTGTTTCTCTAGCTCCAAGTCATCTCTCCACACCCTAGTGGCAGTCTCCAGCTCTATAACCCTCCTGGAATACCTTGATCCAGGCTACATTTTAAAGGGTCATTTGTTAAACAGGCAATAAGAATCTGATTCAAAGGCCAATGAAGTCAATGGGAGTCTTTCCACCGACTTCCATGGACTCTAACTTGGGCCCGAAACCTTCCAACAGTACCACAAGATATAAAAATTGACAATACAAAACACACACAGAGCTTTCAGTAGGTCTGTAGGTATAGGCAAACACACACACACATTGTGCACACATTACCAGGTGAATGAATGCATATCTGTCAGTGCATACACCAAAATCTTTGTAGACTTGCAAATGCATACATACAACCTTAAGTCTTTTCTACACTGACAAATTAATTTAAATTCATATTCTACCATAATCCAAAGTGGCATAGTTATTCTTGATTAACTCCCTGCATTGGATGATCTTATTCTGGAGTAAGAGTATCCACATAGGGAGTGTGACGGAGTCAGACCAGAAGGATATAGGAGAGTGCTGGAAGGCAGGTATATCAGCCTCAGGATGTGTTGGTCCCTGTTCCCTGAGTAGCCAAACAAAGGCCATTCCAGGTCAATCAAGACACCTGGGGCCAATTAAGAACCTTCTAGAAAGGAGTAGAAACAGCTAACCTGATTGGGACACCTGAAGCCAATCAGGGACTGGCTGAAACCAGATAAAAACCTCCCAGTTAGTCAGGTGGGCTGTGGGTGTCAGGAGCTGTGGAAGGAAGTTATGCTGTTGGTGAGACTGAGTGTTGGACAACATATCGTACAGAAGGAAGGAGGCCCTGAGGTAAGGGTGAAATGGAGTTTGAAGGAGCGGAGACTGCTGTGGGGAAGTAGCCCAGGGAATTGTATTGTGTTTTGTGGATAAAAGGTCAGCCATCTTAGCTGATACTATTAGGGTCCCTGGGCTGGAGTCCGGAGTAGAGGGCGGGCCCGGGCTCCCCCCTTTCTGTCTCCCCTAATTACTTCCTGAGAAAGGGAGGTCATCTGGGGCCTGGATGAGTTTCTGAGGCCCCTAAATCTGCCAGGAAGCGCGGGACCCACAAATATAGACTCGGAACTTTGTCACAGGAGTTAATTACAAACAGCTATTATAGAACAACTCCATGTGTGACAAACGTTCACTGAAAATCAGACCTATTGTTTCCACAGCACCACAAATTTTTGTCAGTGATTACTGTACAGCCCTCAGTTTAAACTCTTTAATTTAGCAAGGAAGTGGTCACCCCAGAGGACATTCTGTCTCCTTTTTTACAAACAGGACTGTACAATATCTTAAATTGAATTACTTTTTCAACAAGAGCATTTTTTCAGACACTGTGACTCCAGCTCCTTCTCAAGATCTTTATGAGATGCTTTTAGATTTTCTAGGGTAGTCTTCAAAATTTCATTATTAGATAGATGTTACCCCTTCTGCTTCAATTCAGCTATCAAATTCTGCAGCCCTTCTTTTTCCTGCTTCCAGTATTCGTGTTCATTTTCTGCATATGACAGAGGTACAGAGAGCTGCTCTACATCTTTTTGTAGTGCACCATTTTCTTGGATCTTCTCATCTGAGGTCTGTTTACAGTCTGCAGGTTCCTGTGCAAGTGCTTCTAGTGATTGTTCTAGTTTGGTACTGATGTTTCTTGCTTTCTCAAGTTCCAGTAATAGTTGTGTTTTATCATGTTCAAGACAACCCACTTGATGAATTAAGTCTTGTTCTTTTGCCTTACAAATTTCTAGCTCATTGAAAGAAAGCTTTAGTTCCTCACTTGCATTTTTCAGCTGAGATTTTATCAATACTGTGACCTTTCCAGACTTCTTTAATTTGCACATTTTTTCTCCTTTTCTTCCAGCAGTCTTAAAATGGTAGAGTTAGAAGATTCTAATTCAGATATCTTTTCTTGCTTTTCTTTAGGACTTTAATCAAACCTTCTTTTTCTGACCTGAAGGCACTGACTGCTAATTCTAAACTTTTCAACCTTTCAGCCATCTCTTCAATCTCAGTTTTTAATGTTTCTGTCTCTGTGTTAGCAATCTCTGCCTGAAGAATTGCATCTTCTAGATTTTCTTCAGACATTTGCAATTCTCTTTCAAGCTTCTCAATTTTGTCCAGAAGAAAGTCTCCTTTCCATTCACTCTCTTTCAGTTTTTCAGCTGTGTAGTGCTTTTTCTTCTCATCAGATTCTATTTTTATTTTCAACTTCTCAATTCCATATCGCAGTTGATCCACCTCTTCTTGTGTTGAGTTCAGTCTAGCAGCAAGTTCGCCTTTTTCAACTAACGAGCCTTCCAAAGTTTTAGAAAGCTTAGAGTTTTCCATTTCTGATTCACTTAACTTAGTCTGCAACATTTCAGACTCCCTTAGAATCATTTTTTTTTCCTCCTCTAGATCCTGCATTTGGTTTTGCAACTTTTCTTTTTCTAATGCGAGAACCTTTGCATCCTTCTCCACATTCTGCAACTGCTGCACAAGATAATTTTTTCCCCTGGACAACTGATCTACATCAGATTTTGTGGTCTGAAGCAGTTTGGTTTGTGTCTTAGCTTTAGCCTCTAATATCTTGATAAATTCAGTAGCATCTACTTTATTTGACTTTCTCTCTTTTATTTTCTCCTGCAGTTTTTGATACAATTGATCCAACTCCTCTTTGTTCTCTGACAAAATGTTCAGTTCTTGACCAAGTTGGTTTCTCTCTGTTGTGATTACAGCAAGTTCCTCTTGAAGAGTTGAAATAGTTTTCAGTTTATTTTCACTATCTTTTTCTAACTGCTGATTTTTTCTCTGAAGTTCCTCTATGTGACCTTCTATGGACAGGGCATGATTCTTAATGTTCTCTCTCTCAGATTTTATCCTCCTCAATTCGTTTTCAGTTTCAAGGAACTTCTCATGCCAATCTCCTTTGGTCATTTCTAAGTCTTCCAGCATGTCTGTTGCATTAGATAATGTAACTTTGTACACATCCAGGTCAGACTTTGTCTTGTCAAGTTCTTCTTCTAAAATCATAACTTTATAACATATCTGCTGCTTATCAAAAGAAACAGAGTCAAGTTTCTCATTTAAGGTCAAGTTTTCTTTTTTAAGTACTAGAACTGTTTTTTGTAGTTCTGCATAAGCAGTTAGTTCTGTATACTGCAATTTCAACCTTGAGTTTAATTCTTTGATTTCCCTGAGCAGATCATGAACTTTTTTATTGTTTTCTTCTATGCCATGGAGCAGCTTCACGTTTTCACTAAATGTCTGCTTTATCTGTAGCTGAAGAGTTTCAATTGCTACTTGATTTTCCAAGAAATCCAGAGGCATTATAGATATGTTATGATTGGAAAATGACAATTCACTGTGGCAGTCTGTCTTTTTCTCAGATGTATTTCTATATTCAGTCTCTAGGGTACGTTTTGCTGGACAGTCTTCTGTCGATCTTGCTCCTGTGACCTCAGCTACATTTTCACATTCAGAGTTCTCTTCTATAGTAATTTGTTCACATAGTCTGATTTCAGGTTTCTCTTGCTTGGGTGCCAAGTTTTCATTAGGCAAACTATGCACTTGCAACTGATGCATGCCATTATTTTCTTGTTCAGTAGGAGAAGTCTGCAACTGGTAAAAGTCAGTGGAAAAACAAGTAAGTGAGGCTACAAAGAAGACAGAGAAATTTCTTACCTGGTAATTTTCCGCTAACAGCTTCTCACATTCATAACAAAATCGGTAATGTCACTCACCTGTGCAATTTGATCCAGTGTTATTGCTGGAGGCTACAAGACTAAGCCTCACCCTTCAGCTCAGGCCCTTATAAGAGCTATTCCAAAGCTATAGGAACACTTTAGCAAACTATTACTAATAGACAACCTGAAATTATAATAACTAATGTTAAGACAATTACATATTTATATCTACCTTTAGAAAAAATACTCCAATTTTCTATTAATTGTATCATGGTCATTTATCAGATAAGGACAGTGGGCTGAATGAAGAGATGCTACTAGCAGCAAGAACTCTATCAAGTAAGAAATTTCTAGGGCTGTCGATTAATCGCATTTGACTCATGCAATTAACTCAAAAAAATTAATCATGATCAATCAGTTTTAATTGCACTGTTAAACAATAGAACACCCATTGAAATGTATTAAATATTTTAGGATTTTTTCTACATTTTCAAATATATTGATTTCAATTACAATACAGAATACAAAGTGGACACTGCTTACTTTACATTATTTTTATTACAAATATTTGCACTGTATAAATGATAAAAATAGTACTTTTCAATTCACCTCATACAAGTACCGTAATGCAATCTCTTTATCGTGAAAGTACAGCTTACAAATCTAGATTTTTTTGTTACATAAATGCACTCAAAAACAAAACAATGTAAAACTTAAGAACCTACAAGTCCTCTCAGTCCTACTTCTTGTTCAGCCAATTGCTAAGACAAACAAGTTTGTTCATATTTACTGGAGATACTGTTGCCTGCTTCTTATTTACAGTGTCATCTGAAAGTGAGAACAGGCCTTCGCATGACACTTTTGTAGCTGGCGTTGCAAGATATTTATGTGCCAGATATGCTAAGCATTTGTATGCCCTTTCATGCTTCAGCCACCATTCCAGAGAACATGCTTCCATGCTGATTATGTTTGTTAAAAATACAGTGCATTAATTAAATTTGTGACTGAACATATTGGCGGAGAACTGTGATTCCCCTACTCTGTTTTAGCTGCATTCTGCCATATATTTCATGTTTATAACAGTCTCAGATGATGACCCAGCACATGTTTGATTTATGAACACTCTCACTGCAGACTTGACAAAACGCAAAGAAGTTACCAATGTGAGATTTCTAAAAATAGTGTGACAAAGTTCCAAGTCTGTATTGGTGGGTCCCGTGTTTCCTGGAAGATTTAGGGGCCTCAGAAATTCCTCTAGGCCCAGAGTGACCTCCCTTTCTCAGTAAGTAATTAAGGGAGGCAGAAAAGGGGGGAGCCCGGGCCCTCCTTCTACTCTGGACGCCAGCCCAGGGACCCTAATAGTATCAGCTAAGATGGCTGACCTTTTATCCACAAAACACAATACAATTCCCTGGGCTACTTCCCCACAGCAGTCCCCGCTTCTTCAAACTCCACTTCACCCTTACCTCAGGGCCTCCCTCCTTCTGTACGATATGTTGTCCAACACTCAGTCTCACCAACAGCATAACTTCCTTCCACAGCTCCTGACACGCACAGCCCACCTGACTAACTGGGAAGTTTTTATCTGGTTTCAGCCAGTCCCTGATTGGCTTCAGGTGTCCCAATCAGGTTAGCTGTTTCTGCTCCTTTCTAGAAGGTTCTTAATTGGCCCCAGGTGTCTTGATTGGCCTGGAATGGCCTTTGTTTGGCTACTCAGGGAACAGGGACCTACACATCCTGAGGCTGATATACCTGCCTTCCAGCACTCTCCTATATCCTTTTGGTCTGACTCCGTCACAATAGCTACAGCACCTGACCCAAGGTTTAAGAATCTGAAGTGTTGTTCAAAATCTGAAAAAGACAATGTGTGGAGCATGCTTTCACAAGTCTTAAAACAGCAACACTATGATGCGGAAACTACAGAACCCAAACCACCAAAAAAAATTTTTTTTTTTAAATCAACCTTCTTCTGCTGGCATCTGACTCAGATGATGAAAATGAATATGCGTCGGCTCATTATTGAGCAGAAGCTATCATCAGCATGGACGCATGTCCTCCAGAATGGTGACTGAAGCATGAAGGGACATATGAATCTTTAGCGTACTGTGACAAAGCTCTGTCCTTATTTTCGTGGATTCTGTGTTTCCTGGCGGATTTCACTAGCCTCAGAGGCTCACTGTGACCCTCCACGTAGTCCTTCTCTCTCTAGACACAAGGTCACAGCGTATTGAGCCATTTTCATCACAAGCCAGTGAGGAGAAGCTATCCTTCCTGGCACAGTCTCGGTTGTCTCCCAATCTCCGTGATTAATTAGGGGAGGTAGAAAGGGGGGGAGCTGGGCCCGCCCTCTACTCCAGGCTCCCGCCCAGGGACCTTAATGGTATCAGCTAAGATGGCTGACCTTTTAGCCACAAAACATATTATCATTCCCTGGGCTACTTCCCCACAGCAGTTCTCACTTCTTCAAACTCCACTTCACCCTTACCTCAGGGCCTCCTTCCTTGTGTATGATATGTCTACCACTCAGTCTCACCAACAGCACAACTTCTTCCCACAGCTCCTGACATCCACACCCACCTGACTAACTGGGAGGCTTTTAACTGGTTTCAGCCAGTCCCAATCAGGCTAGTTGTTTCTACTGAATTCTAGAAGGTTCCAGTGGTACCAGGGATTGTTTAGCCTGAGACTAACATATCTGTTCTTCAGCACTTTCCTATAGCCATCTGGCCTTGTCCCATCACAGTACCTAGTATGTAAATATCTTGCAATGCTGGCTACAACAGTGCCATGTGAATGCCTGTTCTCATTTTCAGGTGACATTGTAAACTACAAGAAGCCAGCATTATCTTCTGGAAATGTAAAGAAACTTTTTTGTCTGAGAGACTGGCTGAACAAGAAGTAGAACTGAGTGGACTTGAAGGCTCTAAAGATTGACATTGTTTTGTTTCTGAATGCAATGTTTTTGTACATAATTCTACATTTGTAAGTTCAACTTTCATGATAAAGAGATAGCATTATAGTACTTGTGTGAGGTGAATTGAAAAATACTATTTCCTTTGTTTTTTACAGCACAAATACTTGTAATAAGAAAAATAAAGTGAGCATTATGCACTGTGTTATCTGTTGTAACTGATATCAGTATATTTGAAAATATAGGAAACAAAAAATTGAAATAAATAGTATTCTATTATTAACAGTGCAATTAATCACAATTATTTTTTTTAAATCGCTTACAATCCCTAGACATTTCTTACTAAGCTGAAGGACTTCTCTTCATTCATCACAAATGGGAAACAGCAAGCAGTGATTCACAGAAGTGTGTGTGGGAGGGGAAAAGGATAAATCAGAATTTTAGCTTTTGTTAGAATAGGACAGAATTACGAGTTCCCCTCATATAAAGCAAAAGCTTAGTATTAAAGGAATTATTTGGGAACCAACCAAGTGGCAACCTACAAAAGGATGCCTCTGCAGAGAAATGGGAACCTACTTTGCAATTCTTCCTCAGATGAGGCTCAGATACTTTTGTCCCACAATACCACTAGAGACCTTATGGAGAGAGCCTTCATTCACCCAGTGAATGGTTTCTCAACTACTTAGGATGCCAACTAGTGAAGGATTTTAATATCTTGTCTGTAGCAACTTTGAAACTCCCCTGTGCTGCATTTTGGATGGAAAAAGATGATGAATGTATGATTGGCACATATATTCTATATACTTAAGATAAATCTTTTACAGCTCTGGGAACCCCACTAATGCCACAACCTTTCCAAAAGTTAAAGTTGAAACCAACTAATTTCCAAGAATTGTGGAAAGAGGAATTTACCTTCAGCAGAAAGGTTTCTGGGCTGTAAGAATAACCTTTTCTTTATGACCGATTGACCAAGTGTGATGCTTGTACAGCTGCAGGAAATCATTCCAAAACCTGACTTTTGGAACTAATAGCAATTAGAAAAGCCAATTGCTGGTCAGTCTGATGAAACTTGACATTTGATGTTCAGTTGGGAGTTTGATATACCTGCATAAAGAACACTTATGGCTTGTACCCAAACTTTATTACAGTGCTTGGTTGTAGGTCTCTAACCAACCATAAGGGAGAAAACTCCAGTGTTGCTTAGATCATCAAAATTTCGTGATTATTATTAATTTTTTGCACTAATTAGACACAAGAGCCTCTCATTGTCCTGTGCACCACAAAAATATATAACAAAGAGATAGTCTCTGCACCCAAAAATGTATTGGTTCCTTTGCACCATAAGTGAAACTTCACCAGAAGAATGAATGAAATTTCCAGACTGAATTGTGTCTGGATATCAAAAAGCATCAATGAGGCTAAAAAAGTGTTTTTAATTTATAAGGGGAGGTCACACTCAGAGGCTTGCTATGTGAAAAGGGTCAGTGTACAAAAGTTTGAGAATCACTGGGCTAATGGATAATCTCTGCTGAACGATGCTTTTCTTTTGACACCCAGGCTGTTAAATTGTAGGCAGCTCAGGTATAGATGAAATAGGGGTCCATGCCCCAAGAGATCTGGTTTTTCTGCAGGTATAGTGGAGATTCCTTAGCTATCAATAATGTTAAAAATTCCTAGGACTTCTGGCTAGTGAAGAACTAGAAGGATGACTTCAGCTCTTTCCTCTTCCTTTTATGCGAAATGTCTTGTAAAGCAGTAAATTCTTCTCTACATCTGACATTCCGTCCATGGCCTCTGAGAGAAGTTCTGAGCTTGGGCTACTCACTTACATTGAAAGGGATATAAATATTCATACTTCAGAGCACAAGCCAACCTCTAACAGGAGATAGGAAGAAATTTCCCTTGTGTGTCAGTTATTCCATAACTGCCATCTACAGAGTTTCTTGAACCTTCCTCTGAAGCAAAAGCTACTGGACACTTTCAAATGACATAGAGGACTCAATGGACCACTGATCTGAACCCATCTGTCCATTCCTAAGTTTTTGTTCCAACACTATTGAATTCTGTAAAAGTAAACTAAAAAGGAAGTGTACCCTGACATACTGAAAAACTATACAGCACAAGGTGTGAGATTGAGAAAGCTGGATGTTCTTTTTTCTGAGTGAGGGACCATAATCCTGGGGTCATTTTATCTTCCAGCTACGCTCTTCACCAAGAGATGGTTTGGTTCCTGTAGCAATCTTACAAGTGAAAGTGAAAACTGGGTTGGCTTAAAGTATGTTGCTTGTATTTACCTGCCCAAAGAGAGACATTTGGACAGGATCTAAGAATGATGTGTCCACAAAAAGAATTTTTGGAGGCACATTATGAAATCCCACCCAGAGGACAGTACCAATGCATGGCATCAGCAAACCTGGTCACTGGGGAAGACTAGCTATGGGGTAACTGCTGCCAGGATACAACTGATGGGATGAAGTTTTGGGTCTTTGTAAATCTTTACCATAGTGGCAAATTTATAGTCAAAGGCATGCCTATTTTTAACCTGGTTGAACAATTTCCTGCACTGGATTCAGAATATTCTTGATTTTGAAGTCCAGGTGGGTTGGAATCCTTTCTAGCAGCTGGCAAGTTATAAATGGATCTGTTCTCTGGACAGGGCACAAACAGTGATGTTGTCTATAAATGAATAGCATTGTGTAACTTGAGACCTCAGCCTTTCTTTGACTACTACCAGCCATTTAAACCTCCGGACACAGAGGGTAGGTCAAAACCAAGAGTCTGGTATAGGAATTGTAAATTCTTCACACACAAATGCTCATTTTGCCTTTGTGATGATGAAGATTTAATTGTTTGGGAAGAAAAATATTTAGGTCTCCCATGTGAGGTTCTGCTTCATACTTTTCCCTCTTGTAGGCACACACTCCCTTCGTGAATACCTTTAGCGTTGGCAGTGACCAACAGATTCCTATGCCGGCTTTGACAAGGAGGGCTCAAGATTCTGTTATTTCAGCTACTAATTTCGCTGATTCCCCAAAGAGTCTTGTCCTTGTAAAAGTGGATGCGCAGGATATGGATGATTTTTTTCACGTTCTTCTTATAGCCAGAGAGTAAGAATGGTTTCTCACAAATCACATCAAGATAGAGGTAAAATTGCCATGAAAGAGTATCTTGCACACCACTTCAAGGATTTGACAAGAATAAAACTCAGAGGACTCACACACTCAAATTGAGGATCAAACCCTAGAGACTATGGCTCACTTGCTTGCCACCAAATAGATTTTTCCTTACTAAGTATAAGAAAGAGCCAAAGTTGAAGTTTTGAAATTTTGATGTAGTGTCCTCACTCTGGTCAATGGAATCTTTTGGAAGGAACCCTCTTCTGGAGACATGACTATGTCTCTCTCTGGTAGGACTACTGCTGCACATTTTTTTCCCAAACTTACAAATTTTCCTTATATTGTTATATAACATTTTAGTTTAACATCTAGTTTTAACCAGAAATGATTATCTCAAAGGAGGAGAAAATATGAGAAACTAGATAGTTTATTATTAGTGAGGTGTTTTTTTTCAAGACACTGGCTTCCAGTGCTGAGAGAGTCGTGGGTTTGGGGGTTTCTTTTTTGTATGGTGATGTACATAGGGTACTTCCGATTGTTTACAGAAGTGAGGTAACACTCTAATCATTCTGATCTGGGAATCTCTCAACTAAGGAGGGGTACCAAGACAAATGGGTGTGTTTATGTGTGCATGCATGGCACTAGTACGCTGGTCCAACAAAGCCCCATCCCCTCACAGAGCAAGGGATGGTGGCTTGTAGCAGCAAGACATAGGTCACCCTCTAAGACTCCTAAAAAGCTGCCCTCTGCACTACTTGGACTTAGCTTGATCTTGGCAGGGCTTTTCTACCACTGCAATAGCTGTCAAAGGGAGTTACTTAGAGATGCTGTGTTTGCAGAGCCAGAGAACTTACTTGAAGAGAGAGAGAGAAAGAGAGGAGCAAGAAGTTGAAATGAAATCAGTATTGCAGAAAAATGAACCAAAATTAGTTATAAAACAAAGTTGTTGGGAGAAACTGAATCGCCAACTTGTTCTGATGGCAGACACAATTTCTGGTGGCCTGAGTTGAAGGGTGGAGCTTAGTCCTGGAGCCTTCAGCAACAACACTGGTCCGCCTCCCAGTTCTACAGATGAGAGGCATCACCTCTTTGTTACGAATGAGGAAAAAATCTGGGCCACAGAACAAAGAAAACGTGCAAATTTTGGCATGTTTTCAGGTGTTCCATTAAAGACCTCCTATATCTTTGATAGCCAGAAGTTTAGAAGATATCAGATTTAATCAGATTTCCATGCTACTAATGGAGAAGTTATATCAAATATTATATTAGAATAGAGAATAGATATTAAAAAGGACAATTTAATATTTTTGCTCTTAAAAGCTTAAGTATAAAATGCCTTAACTGTCAGCAAAACATTTTGATATTGCTCTTATTTGGCATTGATAACAGAGACTGAAAATAACATGGCTGTGTTAGTTTCTGTAGTGTACCATTTCAGTTAAGATATAGGACAAATCATTTTAAATAACTTCCATTTTACCTAAGTGAGCCTGGTTTGGTTTTACTATAAATCAAATGAAAACAATGATGTACACAAAATTCATTACTTACATCTTCAACATCTATGCATAGCAGCGAACGCAAACTTAAATCAAGCCCTTGTAGCTGGAGTCTTGTTACTTCTAGCTCCAGAGACCAGGGCTCAGTCTGTTTCTTCTCTGCTGCCAGCATCTCCATGGTCACATTACTCAGTTTTTGTTGCCACTGCTCATTGTCAGATTTATTTTGCTTTCTGAGGTCATCCGATTCTTTCTTTTCAGAAATAATTAGCTTTTTTAGCTCTTGTATCTCATTTTTCATATTTTCACAAGACTGAAATTGCTCTTCAAACCTCTTGGTGGACTTTTCATATGTCTGACATAATATCTGAAGCTCTTTAATTTTACTCTCCAGATTATATTTTCTATGTATAATGCTCTCTCTCTTCGCAATAAAGTCCAATGCCTGATCATTATGGTGCTCTTCAACTAAACTAATTTCTCTTGTATCATCTAGAACAGATTCTTGAGAAATATTCAGCCGAATACTTTCTTCTCTCCATTTGCACAGATCACTCTCAAAGGACAATGTCAAAAGATTTGCTTCTGCAAAATATGGTATCTCATTAAGACATGATAGAGAAAATGTGGATTTGGTTTCCTCTAATTTAAATTCTCCATCTTTTTGGCAAGAAGTCACCTGCACTTCCACTGAATCAGCATTAACTTTATTCAGACTTGCTGACAGTGCAGAACTTCCTGCCTTAAGAGTTTCAATATAGGACTGTAGCTCAGATACTTTGAAGATGATACTATGGTGTTGCTCATAAAAGATTTTATGCTCTTTTTGTAAAGAGAAAAATTTCTCTTCTACTTCAGCAAAGTGCATTTTAATTTCTTTGTTGGACAGATTTAAATCTTCATAGTTATAGTTAGGTTCAGTACTACATTCCAGGGATTTGAAAGACATTTACTCCTTATCTAAGTGTATTCCCACTTTATTTTCAACATTCTGATCCATTAATTCATCAGGAAAAACAGCTTTTTCATTTTTTAATATTTTAACTTCACTATTTTTTCTACCTCTTCTGCCATTTTATCAGTAATGGTGCATTCAGTTATTGAGTCATTAAGTTCAGATGTTAACACTAACTTTTCAATCCACAGCATTTCACACATTTTCTCGAGTTCATTTAGTCTGTTCATTGTCATCTGTAAAGAGGATACCAGTCGAACATCATCATTCTGGCTTGATGTCAGCTCACGAAGAAGCAAAGAATACTTTTCATCTATTGCTCTTTTAGAGTTGACCTGGGAAACAGCATCAACAACAGACTCCACTGATTGGCCATTCTTATCCACCACTATAAGCTTAGGATCTGGCGTTTCCAATTCTTCTTTAATAGTTTGTAATTCTTGCTGCATCCTCTCTTTTTCCTTTTCACTTTCCTCAAGTTTTCTTTCCACACTTTTTAAAGCAGCCTCCAACTGAGTTACCTGTGTGCTGTAGTTTTCCACAGAGACTTCTCTGTCCTCAAGATCTACCTGAAGTAGCTCAAGTTTAACTTGATATTTATTCAGCTCATTCTCTTTTTCTTCCACGGACTTTCTCAACTGTTCTGAGGTAGGCCTTCTCTCATGAACTAAGTCACATGCTAGAGAGTCATTCTTAGTTTTTATTACCTTGCTCAATTGCTCATTCTCTTGAAGCAAGACATTATGTTGTTCTTGCATTTTGTTTTGTTCTGCACTGACATTTAAGATTTCCTGTCTTAAACAAACTCAGCTGAAAATACATTTTGGATATGAGCAATCTCAGATTCTTTAAATTGCAATTCTGACTGCACTTTCACAAGTTTCTGAATCAAATCTTTATTTTTTCCCTCTAAGGACACTAGTTTAGAGAAGAATTCATTACGCTCATCCCTAAGCTGTTTCTCTTGTTCTGATTCTGCTTTACTCTCCAGAAAGTGACTTTTTTGCAGTCTTAAAATGCCTTCTGTGTTGGCGTTTTTTTCTTCCATTGATTTGTATTTTCCTTGTAGATCTACAAATTCTTTTTCAATTACTTCATATCTTTCTATGAGTTACAGTCTTTCCTTCTTATGTCGTCTGTCTTTCCTCCTTCTGTCTTCAGAAATGCTTTCCTCTCTTTCCTTTAAACTATTAGAAAACATTATGTTTGTTTCTAGTAAGTTTGCTTTTTCTTGTTCTAAAGCTTTGTTAATGCCCTTAAGGGTTCCACTTTCTTCAGTAAGGTCCTCAATTTCTTTTTCATATAAGGAAAGCATTGCAGACATGTCTTTTTTCTCTAAATTCCATGTCTCAAACACAAGTTGTAGCTGCTTTATTGAATCCTCAAGCAATTTATTATTGATCTTTAAATCCCAAATCTCTTCTTGTTGTGTTTCTAATTCTTTGTTCAAAGTGTGCAACTGCTTGTCCTTTTCCTCAAGGGCAGCTAATGTTTTATCAACACTGTCCTGCTGAGCAGAAGTATTCCCTTGCAAGTTAATAATATGGTTTTTAGTCTCTGTCACAAAACGTTCATGCATCTGTTCTGCTTCAACTAGCTTTTTTTCAGTCTCACCTTTGTTTTGTACCAACTTTTCATTGGTTTTCTGCAAATGTGACTTAAACTGCTTTTGAGCCATAAATGAAATCTCAAGAGAAGAGACCTGATCTTGCAGGATTGACATATCTTGTTGACCATTTTTATCTGTTTCTAGGACAGCTTTTGCACAATGGTCCTCCCAATCCTCAGTGATTGTTCCAGGTTTTCTCATTAATACATCTGTGATTGAATTTTTCAACTAGAAGTTGTTGTTCACCACCCAAAACAGACCTGCAATGATTATTCTGTAAATGTAATTCTCTATCTTCTGTTTCTTCAGAAATATCTTTTGATTTTACAAGACAGCAAATTTACTCATATTTACCATGAAGCTCATGATAACATTGAACCTTTTCCAGTACTTCATTTGCTGCTAACTGTAGCTTTTGCTCCAGAATTTCAACTTGGGTGGTGAGCTGAGATATTTTCCAGGTAATATTTTCTATTTCTTTCCTATATTTTTTATCTGAATATTCAGCTTGTTGTTGAAGTTCATCATAAGCTTTTTTCTGTGCCTCTAGTTTTGCATTTTTATATTCCACCATGTCTTTGAGATTTTTAATCTCTAAACAATATTTTTCTTTCTCATTTACCATTATTCTAACAGTCTCACTACTTTCATTACTTTTAACTTGTTGAATTTTGAGAGAACTTTCCAAGTCATTAATTTTGCTCAGCAATTCTTCCTTTTCAGACTCAAGTTTATTCATAAGTTGTTCATTTTCATTTTTCCATTGAGAAAGAACAGTAAGCTCCTTTTATAATTCTTCACATTCTCTCTCCTTTAATCCAAAGATTTTCAGCAAGGCTTCTGATTCTTTCTCCATTTTACATATCTTACTGTTTAGTTCCTCAGTGTGGTTTTCTCTTTGCTTTAGCAGATGTTGAATGGTGTCTCATTGCTTTTCCAGATCAGCTATACCTAATTTCAATTTCTCCAAAGCGAGAGAGGCATCTTGTTCACTGAGTTTCTCTTGAAGTATCTTTAGGTCTTCTTCCTGAGACAAACTCTTATCTATAGTAATAGAAAACATTGAGTGGTTAATTTGTGAAATCAAACTATGTCAAATATGCAATATTAGCTTTTATGGGTAACACTACAAAATGGCAATATTGACAATTTTCAATTTTTCACCTAGCAATAAATTTTCTTAGTATTTCATAATTTAATTACACACATGTTCTAAAACTGCCTTTATTTCCAAACCATGTTGTATAGCTGAGAGAATTTTAACATTGCCAGAATTCAGTTTTGTAGAAAGAACATACTACTGCTAGTCAAATCGCTCTATACTTCACAACTGTAACTCTCTTTTTACAGCCTGTTTTCACTGAGGTCTGATGGCCTGTACTCTGAAACTCATGGTTGACAGGTAACAGTACCAATGGCTAGATGAAGAATTTTGGTGCCCTATTTGTCCATTTTCCTGTCTTCAAGATCCAGAATGTATCAAAATGATCAAGGTGTTTGATGGACTGATTTATGAAGTAAAATTAAGAGACGCAAACAATACAAGAGATTTCCTGTATTGTAAAGAGAATTCTTCTGAATAACACCAACTTACCATATAAAACAAAACTACGCATTCCTTTCCTACAGAAGAAGTAAAATTCAATGTCTCCAAGACCCCAGAACTTGGTGAGAAACAGTGACAGAGAGAGAGGAAGGGAAATGATAGCTATTTGAAATATGTCAACACAAAGCTTGGAGGAGGATTATTTAGGGTAGTGATTCAAAGTGCTGGGGGGAGTATAACAAGAGAGGCTCATCAGAGAATAATTAGAGAGGAAGAACTGTCCAGGAGTTAAGAGTGACAGCCTAGGACTCTGGGCACCCACATTCAGTTATGTTTCAATTAGGACAAGTCATTGTTGATTGTAGTGCAGAGCTACAGCACAAACATCATCTGACTTTTTTTCATAATTATTCCCACCAGAAAACTGAGATAATGCTACCATTTGACACCTTACTAGAGAGGTAGAGTAAGAACCACAGATAGAAGGTAGTGCAAGCAAGAAAATGGACTTAGAAGACATTACATTTTATTAACTAGCCGAAAGTGCTGCCACTTACCAAGAATAAGACCAAAACACAAAACAGTTATTTGGATGGACTCATGGATTGGAGAGTGCATAAATACTGATTAAAATGGTAGCAGGACTGGGTCCATAAATTTAATTTTTAAATCTCATTAAGTGAGGTTACCTTCTACAAAAATAAGCGGGAGCTGTCTCCTTCTTTTCAATGGCTATTTAGCAGAATTACCTGTTCTCTTAAACCTCAGTCTGCAAAATGCATTTTCCCAGCCAATTATACAAATGTAGGGAAAAGTCAAATTAGGGCTTGGCAAGTAACATTTCATCACGTTTTAGCTTGATGAAGTCCATATAAAAGCTAAAGAATAATAGTTTGAGGTATATTTGTTTGCTTGTGATTTTAAAACACAGGAGCACATTGTAGTATTTAATTTGTTGACAATATAGGAGTTTTTGGGGACATATTTATTCCTCATTTTAAATAGCTTTAAAACCATATAATTTTATGAGTTAGTATATTTGTATAAAAAAGTTCCACCTCAGTTTGAAAAGAGAATTGCATGCATTAGCTAAAAGTTAATTTAACTAGACTACATAGTGGGAACCTTTTTTCTTGGGTATGCTTCAAATCACCATTTATGAGGAGGTTTACAGATCCTTCACACTGAAGTAATAGTTTGTAACAGGATTTAAATAGGTAGAAAAGTGCAACTCACTTTTCATCTCTTCAGCATAATTCTGGGTCTCCTTTAGAAACTGTTTGGCTGTTTTTAGTTCTTCTTCCAGCTGATGGATTTCTCGTGATTTCTGATCAGACTGGCAGCGAAGAAGGTTTTTTTCCTTCTTCATTTCCTACAACAAAACATTAGATTAAGTCAATAAACTTAGAGTAGTGTGATGTGGTATACTACCTGAGTCCCATGAAGACTCTGGAAAGTTGGGCCTTAGTTTCTAAGCACTTACAAGAGTCAGGAACATAAACTGCACTCTTGGCAATCCTCAGTGGGCAGACAATGCTTTTGGGACATCTCCTAGCTGTCACAGATCACAGCAGTATTTAGGTGGCTCAGGGTACGGAACCAGGGAGCTGCAACCAGTTCTATGTTCCCTGCCCATAGCAGATCTTGACACAGGATAGAATCCAGCCCACAAAAACTGAGTCAGTGAAGTTAAGTGACTTGCCCAAAGCCACAGAGGGGAGCCAATTTTATTGCCAGTATCAGAACTCAGGAGAAGTTTCCAGTTCCAGTTCCTGTTTTCAGATCACCCATCTCTCAATGTGGATGATTCAAATATATTAGGTTGCTCTTGTTAGCAAGATAGCATCAGAAGTATTATTAGTCAGTAGTACCTGGGGGTTCAGGATAGAACATTTTCTAAGTATCTTTTTTTTCCAAATAAGTTAAGAAAATTTAAAATACCCCATACAACTATGTCCTACCTGGGAACTTAAATAAAAGTTATTTCTAAAAAAGTAACTCCTTCCATCCAAACTGCTCCATTGCTAGGTAACAGATGGCATGGCACTGATAGGACTCTATTGAAAGCAAGCCATCATTTATTCATCTACTTACTACTAGCAGATGAGCACCAATGCACAGAAGCCAAATTCAAGAAAAGGGAGGGTGTGGATGGAAAACAAATTAAAACCTTGCTGGCACAGCAGGTCTGTATTTTCAGCTATTTAAACAAGTCACCCATAAAACATAAATAAAACTGTTGCTACTCCTAGTTATTTTCCTTTCCTCTCCTAACCTCCTAGTCCAAAACATCCAGCTGTTATACTGAAACACAAGCAATCTGCTATCAATCACTCTAAAACCCAAAGGTGTCAAGAGACAAAATTTTCAGGCAATGCTGATTTATGATAAATGTTTCGAAGCTGTATGAATTCTTACCTTGTGTTCAAAACACCAATGAAATTTCAGAGGTTTAAATGGCTCAAATGCCCACCCCTCTAGCTCTGACTCAGCACAAGTGGCTCAAATTAAGAAGCTTTCAACAAAAACCTGGAACCAACAAAAGACGGTTACTTTTCGTAACTTGTATTCTTCTAAATGTGTTGTTCATGTCCATTCCAAGCCGGTGTGTGCACACCAGCTGGAAGGTTTTTCCCCTAGCAGTATTCATAGGGCTGGCTCAGGCGCCCCCTGGAGTGGAGCCACTACAGCGCCCAATATATGGCCCTACCGACCCTCTACCCTGTCAGTTCCTTCTTGCCATTACTCTGACAGAGGGGCTGGAAGGTGGGTATTGGAATGGACATGAACATCATCTCGAAGAACACCAGTTATGATAGGTAACTGTCTTTTATTCTTCGGGTGATTGTTCATGTGCACTCCAAGCAGGTGACTCACAAGCCGAATTCAGGTGGTGGAGTTGGCCTCTGCTACTGACTGAAGCACTGAGCGACCAAAAGCCAAATCATCTCTGGCCTGCTGAGTGATGGTGTAGTGTGTCGTGAACATATGAATGGATGAGCATGTTGCAGCCCGACAGAAATCCTGAGCAGGGACTTGTGCCAAGAATGCCGCTGACGAGGCTTGGGCCATGGTGGAGTGGGCTGTGATCAGAGGGGTGGGTGCTCTCACCCAATCATAGCATTTGCGGATGCAGGATGTGGTCCATGAGGAAATACGCTGGGACAAGACAGGGAGGCCGATCATTCTATCAGCCACCGCCACAAATTGCTGAATGGAGTTTCTGAATGGTTTAGTTCTTTCAGTATAGAACACTGGGGCCCATCAGACGTCCAAAGAGTGTAACCTGCGCTCCCTGTTGGTCGCGTTGGCTTGAGGTAGAATACTGGGAGAAAAATGTCCTGACCCATATGGAATGGAGAGACCACTTTGGGAAGGAAGGCTGGATGTGGCCTGAGCTGGACCTTGTCCTTGTGGAAAACAGTGTAGGGGGGCTCCAACGTGAGGGCCCTGAGCTCTGACACCTGCCTGGCTGAGGTGATAGCCATGAGGAACACGACCTTATAAGAAAGGAACATTAGAGAGCACATGGCCAGAGGTTCGAAGGGAGGTTCCATAAGGATGGAGAGGACCAGGTTGAGATCCCACGCAGGAGCAGGTTGTTGTATGTGTGGGAACATCCTCTCCAGGTCCTTGAGGAAGTGCCTGACCAGGGGGTCAGCAAAGACTGAGAAACCCCTAGCACCCAAGTGGAAAGCCGAGATAGCTGTCAGGTGGACCCGCACTGAGGAGAGCGACAGATCATGCTGTTTCAAGTGCAGAAGACAGTCCAGAATGAGTGGGATAGGGGTGCACAGCGAAGCATGCCCGTGCTACTCCGCCCAGAGAGAGAAGAGCTTCCATTTGGCTGTATACATGGCCCTAGTGGAGGGCTTGCTGCTGCGGAAGAGCACTTGCTGAACATGATGAGAGCAGGCCAGTTCAGCAGGGTTTAGCCACGGAGCATCCAGGCCATGAGGTGGAGAGACTCCAGATGTGGGTGCCAAAGGCAACCGCGATCCTGTGTGATCAGGTCTGGGAACAGGGGCAACTGTAAGGGCGTCTTCATGGACATCTGCAGAAGCGATGTGAACCAGAATGACCCGAGCCTGGTCTCTGCAGATCTTGAGGAGCACCCTCAATGGGATTGGATCAACAGGATTGGCAGGAAGGCATAAAGTAGGCCGTGTACCTACGGGAGCGAGAAAGCATCCGTGATTGACCCCAGGCTGAGGCCCATGAGGGAGCAGAACCTGCGGCACTGAGTGTTGACCTGCATCGCAAACAGGTCTATTTGGGGAGACCCACCCAGAGACAGCAGATTCAAGTTGCCACATTCCTCCGGACGGACCACTCGTGGCCATGGAAGAACCGGCTGAGAGAGTCCACCAGACTGTTCTGTCCCCTGGTAAGTAAGACACCATCAGGTAAATATCATGCTCCACACAAAAGACCCACAGCACGAGGGTTTCCCAGCGCAGGGGAGAGGAGCATGCACCACCTTGTTTGTTGATATAAAACATCACTGAAGTGTTGTCTGTGAGAACTGCCACACACCAGCCTGCTAAGTAAGGTTTGACGATCTGGCAGGCCAGGTGCGTCACCCTCAGCTCCGACGCTGATATGTACAGAGAGGTCCTCTTGGGACCAGAGACCCTGAGTCCAAAGGTTCTCTAGGTGGGCACCCCAACCCAGGTCCGACGCATCCGTGACCAGGGACAGAAAGAGCTGAGAGCTGGCAAAAGGGACCCCGGCACATACTTCCCCAGATCCAGCCACCATTGGAGATAGTCCAGCACTGCCCCAGTAAGGTTACCACAGTGTCCAGGGCGTCCTGAGACGGACGGTACATCAGCTCCAGCCAGGACTGGAGTGGGCAGAGCCTGAGTCTGGCATGGCAGACCATGTACGTACAAACGGCCATGTGACCCAGAAGCCTCAGGCATGTCCTGGCAGTGGACGTAGGGAACTGGCTGAGGTCCCGGATGATGTTGGCCAAGGCCCAGAATGTAGGCTCCAGTAAGCATGCCCTGGCTCGTGTGGAGTCCAGGGCCGCCCCTATGAACTCTATTCTCTGGACAGGAGATAGGGTGGACTTGGCCTTGTTCAGAAGAAGGTGGAGCTCGAGAAAAATCCACCTGATAAACGCCACCTGTGCCTTCACTTGGTTTTGGAGAGACCCTTAATGAGCCAATCGTCGAGGTAGGTGAATGTGGTGCTCACGCAGGAAGACTGCTACTACCACCATGCACTTCGTGAACACCCTCAGACCGTTGAAAGCCTGAATGGCAGGACTGCGAGGTGGAGGTTGCCCAACACAAACCGGAGGGAGCGTCTGTGATGAGGTATTATTGCAATATGAAAATACGCGTCCTTCAAGTCGAGGGCAGTGTACCAGTCTCCTGGATCCATGGAGGGTATAATGGAGGGCAGGGAGACCATATGGAACTTGAGCCTCTTTATGAACTTGTTCAAATGTCTCAAGTCCCACCCCCTGACTGCCACCCTCAGAAACCCCGACATATCCAACCCTCCCCCCGCTCCTTGTCACCTGATCGCCCCCTCCGGGGACCCCCCCATCCTAACTGCCCCCCAGGACCCCACCCTCTAAGACCCCTGCTCCTTGTTCCCTGATCTCTCCCTCCGGAGACCACCCCCACTCCAACTGCCACCCCAAGAACCCACCCCATATCTAACCTCCACCCCCGCTCCTTGTCCCGACTATCCCCTCTAGAAACACCTGTCCCTAACCACCTCCCAACTAAACTTCCTGCTCCTTGTTCCCTGATCACCCCCTCCAGACACCCTTCCGCCCCCTATTTACTCCCCAGCACTCCACCCCCTTTCTAATTCCCCTGGTCCCTGTCCCCTGACTGCCCTGACCCCTAGCCACAGCCTCGCCCTGACAGGCCATCAGGGACTCCCACACCCTATCTAACCCCCTGCCATTCCCCATCCCCTGACCTCCCACTGAGACCGTCTGCCCCTTATCCAACCTCCGGCCCCCTTACCATGCCGCCAGACACGCTGACGTGACTGATCAGCAGAATGTGCAGTCCTGTCCCCATGAGCGCTGCTTGCATGGCACACTGTGGCTGAGGGGGGAGAGAGACAGCAGGGGAAGGGCCAGAGCAGCCTCCCGAGCCAGTTTGGAGGAGCCCACGGGCCAGATTTGGCCTGCGGGCTGTAGTTTGCCCACCCCTACCTTAGACAGTCTGCAAACTCCCAGGGGTCTGTGGACCACAGTTTGAAAACCACCGCTCTGGGGGATATGGGAGAAATGGAAACCTCATATGATAGATGCTAATCACCTTAATTATTCTTAACTCTGGAAAGCATTCAGATAAAACAGCAATTGGCACAATATAGGAACTTTAAGAAAAACAATCGCTGATGTTACTTCTATGACTATTCTGAGTTCTCTTCCCTTTCATTTTCCTTCCAACTCCAAATGAAAGGAAAAATCTTTTAATCTACAATAAAGGTGGGGTTTTTTTTAAATCAAAACTTACAGCAAGATCCTTGCACTGTAAATTGGAGGAACTTTATTGATTTCAATGGAGCTACGCTGATATGTGCCAGGTCAGGATCCGGCTTCATAGCTAGAATTCTGTTGATAATGGTGGTCTATAGTACTCGAAAAAGTAAAAATGTACTTGTTTTGATTGTTAGCAAAGCAAATATAACTAAAAAGACATGTAATAGAACATACTGCAGGAGGAGACTCACTCATGTGAATGCAGAGGCACAGTTTGCCAGTACCTCCCAGGGATTCTTTGTTTATTTATACAAATCATTTTGGGGATTTTCTCTTGCTTTAAATTGATTGTGTGACCAAAAAAGTACCCATTACTCCATGAAATCTTGGAATCAGGCAAAACAGACACACTTAGGAAGCAGCTAATGATTCTAGAATTTCCAAGAAACTCAAACAGATATTTATTTTTCTGACCAAACAAAGAGTCTCTTCAACCATACGACATAATTAAACAAATAATTCCGTAACTGTAACCCTATCTGTAGTACGCTGGTGCAAAATGATGTTTTTAAACCCTGACCATACAACCAATTTTGCGCTTGGGGTCAGTCCACATGGAACCAATTGCAAAAACTGCAAGATCAATGCCTTATTTTGTATCCCAGCTATAGGTATTTTAAGTACATCCAGAATAAGACAGTACTGAAACAACTGCTGGTGGAAATACACTACTCTCTAACATAATTCTCCAACACACAGCTTGCAGAGTTCCCCTGTGAGTCAGTAAGGTATAAATAGCACCAGTTCTTACCGATTTCAAATTTAAATTATTAATTATTCCAGTTGCCCCTCTGATTTATTTACCTCAAAGCTTCTCCTCAAGTCATTTTCCTTTGACTGGTTTGCTAGTAAAGCCTGTCCTGCTCTGCACAGCTTCTGTGTAAGCTCACTGGAGTCGTTTTCTAAACGGTGTTTCACTGCTATTGCCTATGAGGAAAACACATCAAATTTTATTTGTAGTCATATTTAATCTACTTTAAAAAATTAAAAATTCCTGATGTCCCTCTAAATGATGAGCGCTGAAGATATGTTATAAAACAAAAAAAGAATAAGTTATGTTCTGCTTCCTCTTACAGAAAGAGAAGTTTGGAGTAACTGTTGACTTCAATGTTCTATAACTAAGAGCAGAATTTGGGCCTAAGCCAGGGGTGGGCAAACTTTTTGGCCTGAGGGCCTCATCAGGTTTGCAAAATTATATGGAGGGCTGGGTAGGGAAGGCCCCACCCCCAATCCGGCCCCCTCCCACTTCCCGCCCCAACTGTCCCCTCAGAAACCCGGACCCATCCAACCCCCCTGACCTTGTCCCCTGACTTCCCCTTCCAGAGACCCCTAACCACCCCCCAGGACCCAAACCCTTACCCAATTCCCCTGCTCCCTGTCCTCGGACTGCCCCGACCCCTATCCACCCTCCCCCACACTAACCACCACCCCAGAACCCCACCCCCTCCAACCCACCCTACTCTCTGACTGTCCCCTCCAGAGCCCACCCCAACCACCACCCTGGAACCCCACTCCCTATCCCCCACCTTACCTTGGCACAGCTCCGGGGGAGGAGGGGAGCGCACAGCCCTGCCCCCTGGAGCACTGCCTACTCGGCGCGGCTCCAAGGGAGGAGAGAAGCGTGCAGCCCCGGCCCCAGAGGGCTGTCTGCATGGCACGGCTCCAGGGGATGTGGGGGCATGCAGCCCCAGACCACCGAAGCGCTGTCCGTGCGGCTCTGAGGATGGGGGAAGGAGCGTGGAGCCCCGGCCCCCGGAGCGCTGTCCGCGTGGGGCGGCTCGGCCGGGAGCTCGGGGCCCAGCGTGGCTCACCGCACTCGGACCAGCCCCCCGGGCCGGGGGCGTGGGACCACTGGCACCGTGCCCCTGGACCGAGCTCGCGGGCCGGATAAAAATGAGCAGCGGGCCACATGTGGCCCGCAGGCCGTAGTTTGCCCACCCTTGCCCTAAACCTTGAAACTCAGCATGATGGATTTTAAAAAGTGCAACTAAAAATAGCCCCGATATCTGAAAAATCCATTCTCCTTTCACTGTCCAGTCCTGGGTTCTATATTCTGTATTGCCCTTACAGCTATTGAAGTCAACCACACCAAAAACAATACATGTTAAGGTAACACAAACCTTTAACTCAAGACTGGGAAAGGATATGAAAAATATTTTCAGACAAATTTTCAAGTATATTATTGTAATATATAAATTTATTCAATATTTTAAGCATTATTTAGAGTTTAGTCTGTTAATCTTTGGGAATCCTAACCAGTGCTTTCTTTTAAGTTCAATCATAAGGACAGCAGATTTAACACTTGCTCACAATTTTTTTAAAGTAACATATTTAGGAGGAGACTGTGAGGGCTAGGACTAGAACAGGGTTTAAAAGAGAACTAGATAAATTCATGGAGGTTAAGTCCATTAATGGCTATTAGCCAGGCTGGGTAAGGAATGGTGTCCCTAGCCTGTTTGTCAGAGGGGAGTGATGGATGGCAGGAGAGAGATCACTTGATCTTTACCTGTTAGGTTCACTCACTCCAGGGCACCTGGCATTGGCCACTGTTGGTAGACAGGACACTGGGTTAGATGGACCTTTGGTCTGACCCACTACGGCCTTTCTTATGTTCTTATGTTTGTCAAAGCAAGCACCTACTAGGTTTAGAAGATGCTTTCCCATTCCCACTCAGTCCTCAACTGCTCATTTGAGAGGTAACATTTAGGTGTTGGACCGATGATCACCTATCACCAAATATGCCACTGAACAGCCAACAAACGAAAAGGATCGATACGACACTAGATTCGATTCTGTACAAACCAAATACCAAGAGACTGACAAATTATTCTACCTTTTCCACTTATGATATATTAAAGAAATAGGTTACATGTTCTTAAAAACCAGTACTTGTACATCTTAATTCCCTGCATTTATGGACCAACAAAGACATTCAGCTTGCACCTCTATCTCCATAACTACATACTTGGGGGAGAAGGGAAATTAGTGTAATGCTATCCTCTATCTTAAGTTTATCATCTGACTTTATATCACTACCTAAACCAGAAAGTTAACGAGATCATAACTGTAACACCACCAAATTCTAACTGGTTTTCAACCCGTTTTATATCTGTCATAATAGCTGTATAGTACTCAAAAATAAAAAGGAAGTAAATTTATTACCAACATCAAGAGAAAACAGTAAGAATGAAATCATCTAGTTCCATTCTAGAAAAAAGTATGCTTTTCTGGATAAAAATCTATAGACATCCAAGTTTCAGTATGAATCTAGTGTTTCAAGAGTAAACATGGAAAGAAGAATATGTGTAGAGAAAATACTAACCATCTTAATATGCACACGCGCGCACATGCACCCCCCCACACACACACAACACCTGCGGACAAAGCAGGTCCAACCACTTCACAGAATCCCCAAACTAATGGATTTCCCAATAGTAGAGAAAGAGAACTGCTCATTGGTCCCATGTGGACAGAACAGCCTGAAGAACCAGAATGACTGTAAGGTAAGTAATTGGGGTTTTCTCTCCAAGTACCTGCTAACAGGGATCTCACTTTAGGTGACTAGAGGTTTTTGCATATCCTGCACTTCTCTTTAACATGCGCCTCTCAGAGGCACTTAAGGCAGCTTGTGTGCAGGTCACTAATAGACATAGGTTTGCTGTACCCAGCAGACAGCTTAAACTCCAGGGACCGAGGGCATACCCTGTCCTTGGGGCAGGGGTCAGCAATCTTTCAGAAGTGATGTGCTGAGTCTTCTTTTATTCATACTAATTTAAGGTTTCGTGTGCCAGTGATACATTTTAACATTTTTAGAAGGTTTCTTTCTGTAAGTCTTTAACATATAACTAAATTATTATTGTATATAAAGTAAATAAGGTTTTAAAAATGTTTAAGAAGCTTCATTTAAAATTAAAATAAAATGCAGAGCCCTCAGGACCAGTGGCCAGGACCTGGGCAGTGTGAGTGCTACTGAAAATCAGTTTGTGTGCTGCCTTCGTCATGCATACCATAGGTTGCCTACCCCTGCCTTGGGGCTATGTCCCTCATGGGACTCCGCTCCTAAATGCTAACTACTACTAACTATAATACCAACACTACAGTAACTATATACAAGAAAACCTTGAAGAGTCCAAAGTTAGAGAAACCACTAACGGATTTCCGAAAACAAGGAGCATTCCAACAACCATTACTGGTGAAAAGAAGGAACTGAGAGGGTATAAGGGCCAGCAGCACCCAATACCGGCACATAAGTACAGGGCTCCAGAGGTTGCCAAAGCCAGCCGTAGGGATACCACTAGGGCAGTGGTTCCCAAACCTTAACAACCTATGAACCCCTTTCACTAAAGTCTTGCAAACCTCCTCCTAAAAATGAATATTTCCAGGGATTTTCTCCCTTACCTCAGCATAAATTCTAAAAGCAGTGATCTTGGAAATATAAAATGTTATGACATGCTTATTATACACTATTTATTATCATTACAGTATTTTTGTTACATTATGAAAACGGCAACACTCTTCTAAGACCTCACTTTTGTAGCTTGTATCAGTTTTGATTAAGCCTGTTATAAGACAAGGCTCCTATCAGAGGTACCAACAGAAAACAAAGGGTGCGGGGCAAAGACTGTGTGTACCCTGGAATTTGGGGCACCACCAGAAAAGTGAGGAGGGACCTGTGGGGTGGGGACGGATCGCACTGACGTGGGGGAGGCACATGACGCTCATTACCCCCGCCTCTCCCTCCGTACTGGTGCTCCTGGCTCCTATGTTTCATCAAGGAATATCAGATGTGAAACAGCATGAAGGTATTTAAGAAGCCAGCGTAAAGAGTTCCTCCTACATAAGCATTCACGTCTTGAGCAGTCCAGGCAAACAATGCAAGTTACAACAAAGCTTAAACTTGTTCTTCATAATAATAAACAACACTAGCAGCGTATTTATTTTTAAAAACAGCAAAAAATATCCACCTCCCTTTCTATTTCAGATGAGGAGTCTTGAAGTTTAAATTTCCTCAGTGTGATAGATATGCTTTTTTTGATCTATGTAGCTCTTGGAAGTCCCCAACGCCTCGGGCTGCTGATCCCATGCTGCCTGGAGTTCCAACGGACACCTCTGTCTGCCATTAGGAAACTTTTTCCTGAGAAAGCCCTGTAAAATTTCGTGAACCCCCAGAGGTTCACAAACCCCAGTTTGGGAACCACTGAGCTAGGGGAAACATTTCTGACCACACGCACACATCACATATGGAATCGACATGAGCAAGCACTCAAAGAAAAAGAATCCAAACTTGCTTACCTGAGGCAATATGCACCTAGAGTGGGATCTACATGGACAAATACCAGAGTGAACAAGTTGCTCATTGAGTAATAGTAGTCTGGAGGCAACTTTAAACTTGTGAAAAAATGGGTCTCATCTTACTTTTTGGTATTCCTTTTCCTTTTCTTTTAGTTTCTGTTCTAATGAGTGATGAGCTCTTTTGGCATTTTGTCTTTGACAATTCAGTTCTTCTGACAGTTTTCTCATCTTTTGTGCTGCCATTTCATACTACAAAAAGATTAATCATAAATCATAGTGATGCAAGGGGAATATTTATTATTTGTACTACAATAGCAATCCCTCCCTCACAATCAGGACTGAAACCCCACTTTAGAAGGCACTGTTAAAAAAACAAAAAAACACATACATACAGTGGAACCCCACAATACCATGACAATTGGGGTCCAAAAATACCGATGGTGATAAATGCAGGGTCGCAGTATTGCGGGGTTCTGCTGCATCACAACAGCGCCCACTGCCGCCCTCGGGAGCCCCACACTATAAGAGGATTCGCGCTATCGTGGGGCGCGGTATTGCGGGGTTCCACTGTATGAGGAAGTCAAGGTCTCTGCCCCCAAACTGCTTTCAATCTTCCATGACACAGTGAACACCCACACAGATATCCCCTACCAAACTGATAACAGATTACACTTGGCTATAGTACAAGTGTGTGCTAAGTTTCAATAAGTGAGCCGCAAAAACTTTAAAAAAAAAAACTAACTGTGTTTAGGCACAGGAGATAAATTTAATGCAACTTTCAATTGACAGTGAATCAGCACATTGATTCAACAGAAAAAAATTACTGAACTATTTTGAATAGCAAGAACAGAAAAATTTTCATTGTTTAAAGTAGGTGACACTGAAATATTAGTAGAATAGAACATTGTGACAAGAGCATCTTCTGTTGCCTCAGCTTTGATTGTATTTATGGAACATAAATAAGGTGAAAAGCCAATGATTTTCAAAGAAGGAAACAATGGTGCTGTTAAAATGTCTTTTTATGACACTTTCAAATGGCTTTAGTATATATAAAATATCTGTGTTTCTTAGCTATTTGTTATAGTTATTCACTCTACCACAATAACAATACCCCATTGCTGGCTGCCTCATTAGAGAGCTGGCCTATTATTTGTTCAGTCTATCAGAGCACCTTATCCATAAAGGAAAAGTTTTCAAGGTGCAGATCTTCCCCACAGCACCCATACACTTAACTGGTAAAAAAAAAAGTAAAAAGAGGTAGGGAAAAAAAGGAACCAATCACTAATCCCAAAAGGCATAGAGCAGTAGATGATCCACTAGTTTCCATGGTTCTCCTGCTATGCTGTCCAGTATATCAATGCACTGGCTGATCCACTAAACCAAACAACCATTGCATGCAGCAGCAAGGAATTTCCTGCAGAGAAAGGAAGTGCTGTGCAGGATGCTGAAATCTTGCCCACCCTATTCCATATAGCAAAGTATAGCTCCCTTCATGGGTATGGGAAGATAGGGGCCAACTAAGGATTTGCCTCTTACTGAGAAGCTGGGTTTGACTGGCTTAATTTCTTTACTCTTATCAGTGTACAACTGGCTGTTATCTGTTTTAGCTAGCAAAAAAAATCCATTTTATATGATTAATACACATTTGCGCCACTAATACAAATTATTTCAACATTTCAATTATATCAGTGCTACAGCCACAGAAATTTCTTGGCTTCCTCGCACTGAATACAAGAGGGCCTTTTTCCCCTTGATTCTTCCAGAGCAAAACATAGAGGCCTTGGAAGGACCCAAGATCTTGCATTCTAGTACTTTAAAACTCTTCAGTATGGTGTGTGAATTCTTTCCTGTCATGGAAGGGATCCAGATCTACCACCAGAATTTAGAGGGTCCGAAGGACATAGAAAAATTCTGTCCTGGATCATGCAGGTCTGTGACTCTAAGTGGACTGCACTATTCTGTTTCTTTGTTTATGTATCAGCTTCACAGACTGCAATACACTTCTACTAATAGGGTTTATTAATTTCTCCCTGTGCTGGTGCTGCATAAGCAAAAGTACAAGATGTTTTCGCTCATGTAAAGATATTTAAATATTTTAAGGGCATAGGGAAATGGAGGTGTAGGTTACACAACTACAGTAACCTCCAAACTGTAGCCTCCTAGCCCAGCCTCCAGACACACACTCAGCAGGCAGCTTCCCTGGACTAGCAGCCAGAGCAGCGCTGACCATGTGGTGACTGGTCTCACCTAAGGAGCTGGAGGGTGAACTCAGCCTGGCTGGGGAAGTTTCCCAGCAAACTCTGTAAATTGGAAAGCATCAGTGGGGAAGGAAAACCCAGCTGTTCTCAGGGGGAACCCTGCACATGCAGGCCTGGGACTCACCAGCTCCCCACACAGCCAGTCCTGCCCTTTCCCTGGCTGGCTCCAGACTCCCTACAAAATGGCTTCTCTCCTTTTCTCAACTGCCTGGGAGAGGCCTCTAACTCCCTTTTGGTTGCTGGGCAGATTTTTAGTCTAACTTGGCTCCCCCTCCCTAACAGGAACAGCACGTCTCCCTAAGCTGCCAGCAGACAGAGTCATTGGGGGTTACACTAGGAATTCATGGAGCACAGGGGTGGGCAAACCTTTTGGCCCAAGGGCCACCTTGGGGTTCAAAATTGTGCGGAGGGCCGGATAGGAGCAGCTGTGCCTCACCAAAGATCCTGCCCTGCCCCCTATCTGAGCCCCCCCATTCCCCACCCCAACTGTAGCCCTCAGAACTCCCGACCCATCCAACACCCCCTCCCCGCCCTTGTCCGCTGATCTTCCCTCCTGAGACCCACCCCGACCCTAACTGCCCCCCCCCAAACCCCATCCATTATCTAAGCCCCCCTGCTCTTTGTTCTCTGACTGCCCCCTCCTGAGACCTCCCCCACCCTAACTACCACTCCCCGGATCCCACCACCTAAGCCCCCCCATCCCTTGCTTACTGTGCTCAGTCGGGTGCTCCAGAAGAGCGTGGGGCGCTGCGGCTCACCTCTCTTGGCCTGGCCTCTGGCCCGGGAGCACTGGGGCCCCGCAGCTCGCTGTGCTTGGCCTGGCAGCGTGGGGCCACTGGCACCACTCCCCAGCCCAAGCTTGCAGGCCGTAGTTTGGCCACCCCTGCTGGAGCACCTCAAACTTTGTGACTTTAATTGGACAACACAATTCTGTTTCCTTGTTTATATATCAGCTTCTCAGACTGTAATACAGTTCTACTAATAAAGTTTATTAACTTCTGCCTGTGCTAGTGCTGCATAAGCAAAAGTACAAGATGATTTGGCTCATGTAAAGACATTTATTTTACATTTTTTAAGGGCAGAGGGAAGTGGAGGAATATGGTGGACTTAAATATACAGTAGAATCTCAGAGTTACAAACACCTTGGGAATGGACGTTGTTCATAACTCTGAACAAAAGTGTTATGGTTCTTTCAAAAGTTTACAACCGAACATTGACTTAACACAGCTTTAAAACTTAACAATGCAGAACTAAAAATGCTGCTCTCTCTTTATTTTTAGTAGTTTATGTTTAACAGTACTGTACTGTACTTGCCTTTCTTTGGGAGGGTGGGGGGAGGAATCTCTGCTGCTGCTTAATTGTGTACTTCCGGTTCCAGATGAGATTTGGATCAGTTTGTAACTCTGGTGTTCATAACTCAGAAGTTCTACTGTCAGTTATGGAGCCACCATTAGCAAGCCCATACATAGTTAAGCTTTCTTGGAGAACTGTGTAATGAATTGTGTTAATCAAATATGTACTAAGTATTGTTAGATAAATTATTATATAGAATACTAAGAAAATTTGAAGGAATTTTTGCTTTTTGTATGTATTTCTGCTGCTTTAGATCGTCAGATTTTTCTGAAAGAGTTTGTAAATCAGAAAACTGGTTTGTGTGTCTCATATCAAATTCTTGGCCAAATGGATAGCAGGGCAAAGACGAGAGCTGTTGGCTTACAGTAAGTCAGGTACAATCCATCACCCCCTACGCATCCATTCGACCAGCTAACAAGTAAAAACTCAAGGCCGCAAAAACAGATGAGCAAGAAGAATAAAAATTGCTGTAATGTAATTATAACTGCATGGACCCAGTGAGTTGTTTCATGTTGTCATAGGTTTCCTTCATATGGACTGCATGACCAACTGGAATTGATGGCAAAACATTGCCATTATGCAGCAAAACAGCTTTAAGACTCGTCTTCGATGAATCAATGAAGAGTCTCCACTCATCTGGATCATGAATGATGTTGAGGGCTGCCATCACACCATCGATGTTGTTGCAGGCTACAAGATCACCTTCCATGAAGAAGAATGGGACAAGATCCTTTTGATGGTCACAGAACATGGAAACCCTAACATCACCTTCCAGGAGATTCCACTGCTGTAGTCTGGAGCCCAACAGCTCTGCCTTACTCTTGGGTAGTTCCAAATCCCTGACAAGGTCATTCAGTTCAGCTTGTGTTATGAGGTGTGGTTCAGAGGAGGAGGATGGGAGAAAATGTGGGTCCTGTGACATTGATGGTTCAGGACCAAACGTTTCATCTTCTTCCTCTTCCTCGTCTGACTCAAGTGAGAATGATTCTGGTACATCAGGAACCGGCAGTCCTTCTCCGTGGGGTATTGGACGTATAGCTGATGGAATGTTTGGATAATGCACAGTCCACTTTTTCTTCTTTGACACACCTTTCCCAACTGGAGGCACCATGCAGAAGTAACAGTTGCTGGTATGATCTGTTGGCTCTCTCCAAATCATTGGCACTACAAAAGGCATAGATTTCCTTTTCCTGTTCAACCACTGGCGAAGATTTGTTGCACAAGTGTTGCAGCATATGTGTGGGGCCCACCTCTTGTCCTGATCTCCAATTTTGCAGCCAAAATAAAGGTGATAGGCTTTCTTAACCATAGTGGTTATACTGCGCTTTTGTGATGCAAAAGTCACTTCACCACGAACATAGCAGAAGTTATGTGCACTGTTCACACAAGTATGAGGCATCTCTGCTCACTTTGGCTAAACAGAAATGTGTCCCTTTGCAAAATCAAACACTGACAAATAAGAGAGCACGACACTGTATGATTTCTAGAGCTGATATAGGGCAATTTGTTCAGCAGAGTGATGTAAGCTTCGTTATGATTGCATCATCCATGACTTCTAGGAATAACATGTGTGACAAAGCTCCAAGTCTGTACTCGTGGGTCCTGCGCTTCCTGGCAGATTTAGGGGCCTCAGAAACTCATCTAGGCCCCAGAGTGACCTCCCTTTCTTAGTATAATTGGCAAGAGTCACCACCTAGTGAGCTACCTTCATCACAGGCCAGTACTGAAGATGGAAAAGGGGAGAGCCCGGGCCCGCCCTCTACTCCGGACTCCAGCCCAGGGACCCTAATAGTATCAGCTAAGATGGATGACCTTTTAGGCCCAAAACACAATACAATTCCCTGGGCTACTTCCCCACAGCAGTCCCCGCTTCTTCAAACTCCACCCTTACCTCAGGACCTCCTTCCTTCAGTATGATATGTTGTCCAACACTCAGTCTCACCGACAGCATAACTTCCTTCCACAGCTCCTGACACCCACAGCCCACCTGACTAACTGGGAGGTTTTTATCTGGTTTCAGCCAGTCCCTGATTGGCTTCAGGTGTCCCAATCAGGCTAGCTGTTTCTACTCCTTTCTAGAAGGTTCTTAATTGGTCCCAGGTGTCTTGATTGGTCTGGAGTAGCCTTTGTTTGGCTATCCAGGGAACAAGGACCTGCACATCCTGAGTCTGATATACCTGCCTTCCAGCACTCTCCTATATCCTTCTGGTCTGACTCCGTCACACATGATGCAATTCATATCATGTATGACGCAATACCAGCTTCAGATTGCATCATTCATTGTTTTGCCTAAGAAGCAAGTACTGTCCAAACCCAGTCATAGATTTATTCATAGATCCAGTCAAAGATGTATTTTAGTCATTTCTGGTTTAAATTGAAATCCCTTCCCTTTATAACTCACTTATCTTCCGCCATTCCCATGTCAAGGGTCGTATATACTTACCCAATAGCATATCTTGAAAACTAGAGCCAATCAACAATTTTAAGCATCATTTTCGTTCTCAGTGACCCAGAATTAGTAACGTTTGACTACATTTATTTCAGAAGCATTTTGGCTGTAGAGCAGTGTTATCAGTATATAAAGAGCTAGTATCACTGCTCAGACCCAGATCATGAAATCATAGTACTTACATGACTGAAAAAGAGCATGTTAACATGGAGTCAAAGCCGGACATTATAAATAAGAGTCCTTATGAGTAGAATGTCTTCTCCAAGTTTAAGATTTCTAAAGTCAGAGATGACAAACAAGCTTTTGTACAAGGAACTGCATAGTAACTGAAGTTCTTTGAGATACATGTCCCTGTGCACATTTCATGGTGTGTGCGTCTGCAAGTTTGGAGCCTTTTGACCACCAGTGTGCACTGCAGTCATGCATGCATCCTGAATATCCTCACACCAAAGGCATAAAAGGGCAGAATGGGCAAACTGTCACTATTTCCTCTCCACCACAGAATCCTGGTGATACAGAGGTAATGGGGATGGAAGGCTGGTTTGGAATGTGCCTATGGACAACACATCTCAAAGAACTCCAACTACTGTACAGGTAAGTAATTTTCTTTCCCTTTTGAGTGATTGCCCTTATCCACATTCCCTTTACAATGATTCCCATGCAGTGGACAGATACAATGGAGGTGGGACCTTAGACCTTCAGAGAACAGGGATTATTACACACCTTTCCCAATCACAGAATCTTATCTAAACGTTTCAGTGATCGCGTAATCTGTCATAAGCAGGTAACTAGATCCTCAGGTAGCTGCTTTACATATTTCCACAATATAAATATATCAGCACTGCTCACTGCCCATGTTCATCTCGAAGCCAGGAGGCATGAGAGGAACTGTATGGTGGCTGGCCTGCTCCACCCTTTTATGCCCTTGGTGCAGGACATGAGGACGTTCAAGGTGCAAGAGACTCTGAACATGGGTGAGTGGGGTGCATTGCGCACCGTCAGCAGACTGTGCATATGGACAATCACTGAGAGGGAAAAGGTTACAAAGGGATAGCAGTGGTCTGTTCACTAAACCAATAATACACTGGCTTTTACAAATTATCCTAGAGCCAGTACAAAAAGCCCTTGATCAAAACACCAGTACAGTATGGAGACCTAATCTTGCAAACTCTTATGTGAAGAACTTGAAAAGAGCACATTTTCCAGGAAGAAAGATTAGAGGCTAGAGTCACTAAAGAGGCAGAGTTGAGGATGTTTGAGAGCCTTAATTCTACATTTCCAAATTTTTAAATGTTGGGTTGCGTTTTATTTCCACTTTGAATTTCCTGTATTTTTAATACTTATTTTTAATTACTACAAATTTATTGTAAGGCACTCTCATCCTTAACTCGAGTTTACCCAAGTATTTAGCCTGTGATAGTTTAAAATCCAAGTAACTTTCTCCCAAATTTATGGTAGTTTAGGCTGAAAATGTTAATCTAACTCTTAAACTATATGACAATGTCCCTTTAAGAGGGATAATTGGCCACCAGGTGTCATTCTTGTTCTATGTAATATTACTGGTAGGGCCCTATAGTCCATTTTGGTCAATTTCACTGCCATAGGATTTTAAAAATCATAAATTTCATGACTTCAGCTATTTAAATCTGAAATTTCAGGGTTGTAATTGAAGGGGTCCTGATCGAAATAGGAGCATTGGGAGGCAGGGAGGAGGTTATTGTTGTGAGTATGGGGGTGTTGCGGTGCTGGTACCCTTACCACAGTACTGCTGCTGGTGGTGACACCACCTTCAAGCTGGGTGGCCGGTGAGTGGCAGCTTCTGGCTGGGAGCCCAGCTCTGAAGATAGAGTTACTGCCAGCAGCAGCACAGAAGTAAGGATTGCATGATACAGTATTGCTACCCTTACTTCTGCACTGCAGCAGGCGGGGCACTGCCTTCAAAGCTGGGTGCCAGGCCAACAGGCAACTGCTCTCTGAAGATAGAGCAGAAGTAAGGACCCCCCCAATTTGAAAACTTTCGTCTCCCCCGTGAAATGTCCATAGAATAGGGCAAAAGTACACAAAAGACCAGATTTCATGGTCTGTGAGGCATTTTTCGTGGCTGTGAATTTGGTAGGGCCCTACATACCAGAGAAGATGTTCCAGATCTCCAGTGAATTATGCCCAAAGGCATGAAGCTGCAAGATGCTAAATACCTGCTAAGAAGTGCTTGGACCCTTGCAGAAAATGGCAAGTTAATTAAGAACTTTAGGTTGTCCAACATAATATATGCTTTCAATTCATTTTCCTCAGGATGTTCTAAGAAACATTATTCAAGTATCCTGAATCTTGTAAATATGACAATGGTGACACACATTATTGCTGACAATAATTATAAAAGCAGCCTGAAGACGCCTGGTGAAACATGGTAGCTGGGCAGTAGCTTGATCACGTGCTGTCATTCTATTCAATTCACCTCGAATTTTGTGCAAAACAGAATCTTTTTCTGTGAATTCCAGTTTTGTTTTCTCCAGCTGGAGTTGAGTTTCTTGAAGTTTGTTCATATGGCATTTCTTTTCTTTTTCTTGATCTTGTAGCTGATGCTCCAGTTCTTGAACTCTGGAGCTTAATTCTTAATTTAAAAGAAAAAGGGTTAATATGATGCCTTCTACTTAAAAAGGTACTTACTATATTAGTACTTTAAAGCCGCCTACACATTCTAATTAGACATATTCTGTGCACTTGGTAAGACTTCAGGCACCTATCAAAAGCAAATAAAAAATAAAACCTATTTAAAAACTGCTTATGTTAAATTCATGTTAAATATGTAGCAATATAAAAAAATTAAAAATCTATTATCAAATTAAGAAAATTGAAAGGCCTTTAAAAGTTGAGTTGGCACAATTTATGTTTATTTTTTGAGCTCGGACAGTGACTGTAGATCAGTTTCACTTTTTTACTAGCTTCATTTTCTGATTCCTATGCATTGGCACAGCATTGCAGTGTTTAGGCCACAAATTTTACAGCGGCTCTTTGTCAGGGATTCTCAAACAGGAGGTCAGGACCCCTCAAGGGGTCATGAGGCTATTATGTGGTGGGGGGGTCCGCAAGCTTTTAGCTTCCACCGCACACCCCACTTTGCCTCCAGCATTTATAATGGTGCTAAATATATAAAAAAGGGTTTTTAATTTATACGGGGGGGTGGGTGCACTCAAAGGCTTGCTATTTGAAAGGGGTCATCATCACCAAAGTTTGAGAATCACTGCTCTTTGTTTTTAAGAACTACTTTGACAGGAACTTTCTAAAAAGTTATTTGAACATTTCTATTTGGTCTTAAGTTTTGAAAAAGCTGCTTCTTAAGAAAAGCTATTAGAAACCTATGTTTTGGGGCAAATTTAACCAAACAGTGTTCCTTTAACTTATACAATGCACGTCTCTCTTTTTGGAAGGGTCCTTCAGTAAATATAATGTATGGTCTTTTTTTCACATCACTAAAACACTGCGTATCTACAAAACAAAACTGCTTTTGTCATGATACATGTTGGAGGCCAGAAGAAATTGTAACGATGGGCAGCTAGAAGCGCTCCCCACTTTCAGCTCCAGGGAAAGAAAGGGTATTATAGGTCATGCTGCTGTTATTGGTTGCTGCTCTGTTATCGCATATTTTACATGCCGGAGTTAACTGGTTCTCATTGCCTGCTCGTCTTGTGCAGCACTAATGAGACACCTGCTTGCATTATGTAATACTAATAAGATAGAAACAAGGTATTAGTTATGCATGAGATGCAAATGTTCCTGTTATTTCTCTGCCTGTGTTCCCACGCGCAGTGGGCTTCATCCTGAGCATTGCTCCAGTGCGTCGGGCTTTCCCCATCTCAGTGGCAGCAACGAAGGGAGCCCCTGTTGCGGGTGTGCCACTTTTGCCTTCAATAAACTCACTACTTCTATTCAGCAGCTGTGTGTGTGCCTCGTTCCTACGGGACCTCGAGTACCCTGCAACAATACATGTGTGTGTTTGGGAAGGCTCAGAATCTATAATTAACCAGGCAAGGATCTCCATGAAAAATGACCTCTTGATAGAATAGATTACTCTACAGAATCTTCCAAAGAATTAAATTCAAACACAGAATAAAACAAGTCAATTTCTTAGCTCAGTTAATTTTTTCATACTGAAAAAAATTTATAAATCAAAAAATAATTAAACAAACATTTATATAGTGTTTTTTAGTCAGAGATCTCAAGAAGTCTTACAAGTTGAGTAGATATTTTACCCCCATTTTATATATAAAACAGTCTTCAATGAAGTCCTTAAACACAGAGGGTTTTAATTATCTTTAAAAAAATAAGATGTTCTTATTTACAAAATAGATTTTAAGTCATAACTACACTTGCAAGATACCTTGGTTCTGCGTTTTTAACTGCTCGATGACAGAAGAATTACCACAGTTATCAGAGAAACTGTTGTTGAAATCTGTCTTCTTTGATCTTAAGCCATGGTGGCTAGGAGTTTCCTCTTGTTCCCATGGAAAATGGGATAAAGTAAAACCTCTCTCTAAAGGGGTATCTTGACTGCTGGATGAAGGACAGCTTGGTGTCTTTTCTTGTTGCCACGAGAACACTGATGAAGAAGCCTGATGCCGAGCAATCTCTCTGTGACTCTTAGTACTTTGAGGATGAGAATGATTTATTTTCTATTTAAAAAAAGGGGGAAAAAGCATATCTACCTTTACACAACTGACAAGTCATAAGAGAATTAATTCACTACTGTATGGTGGAAATAAGATAGAGCAACAGGTCAAGTTGTCAGTAAAAAATTTTTATAACAGTCAGTGACGCAGATCATCCATCAGCACAAAGTACTATATGATTCACACAAGTCTGCTTTTATACCCCCAGCAGCCAGCTGACTGGAATACTTTGTCGATTAACATCACAGGCAGCTGAACAGGGTTGCGAGAGTACTATCTGCAATTCAAATATATTTAAACTGGCCAGCATCTCAATGACAAGAAGTTTGATTTGTGGTTCCTTATATTTAGTACATCAACTTTTTGGGTTTTTTTTTTAAAAAAAATTTATTAAAAAGAGAGGCATCCTATCAATTAACATTGAGGTACCTTCCTTCCACATTCCTCATGATCAGATCAGTTTTGTAAAGCTAGCTGTTTACATAATATTCATTTTTGAACTTTGTTCTAGACTTAATGTAAATTAGATCTGATACTCATTTGTGTTCTGTGGACAAATATAGATACATTTTAGACTATGGGCTCCATCCATCTCCAAATTTGTGGTGATCCCGTTAGCAAGAATTCTACATGTAAATCATTCCACACACAACAGATAGACTCATTTGTTTGCACGTACTTTTGCAAAATACCCAGACTCGAAAAACATCTTTTGGCTCTAATATCAGATATTTTTCTTTCACTATACAATCTCTGTGTCCCTAAACCTCTGACTGCCAGAAGCCGGGACAGGATGACAGGGGACGGATCACTCAATAAACTGCCCTGTTCATTCCCTCTGAAGCATCTGGCACCATCCAGAAGCCAGGATAATGGCCTAGATGGGCCATTGGACTGATCCAGTAGGGCCATTCTTAAGTTCTAAAAATACAAGAAAGCTGCTATTGGTACTTACTGAACTTGGTTTTCCAATACATCTAACATTTGAATAGAGTTTTTGACTAAAGCTCTAACAGCCCCAATACTGCTCCTCCAAATTAACAAGAATGTAAACCCTGAAGTCAGTGGGAGCGCTTTAAAACTGCTACAAGGGAAGCACAACTGAAAAACTTTAATGGGAATTTTCCTGGATATTTACACTGAGTTTATTGTGTAAATAAACTTCTCCATTTACTAGAAAGTGATTGTACATGTATTTTATTAATTTTGTTTATACGTTTTCAGTACACGTGTCCTAAAAAAATGATTTAAGCATGATGAAGTAGTATAAATAGTCTTAAAGTGGTAAAACAACTTGAAAAGGTTAAGCTTTTTGTTTTGTTTTTAAAACAGAAAACATAAGAGGTCATTTTCAGATTTTAAATGCAAAAACATATACATTCCACATAAATTCCATCCGTCTTTATAACTGTGGGTATTGAGAAATTCTCATTCACGTGTGATTATTTAGATGAAAATATGTTTAAAAAGTCCTTTTTGTGTATTTTAATTAGTATTAACTTTTCAAAAATGCTGTCGAGAAATTAACCATACCCACACTGCTTACTCTTCTTAAATCTACACTTTAATCTCAATAGCATGAACAGTGAGCAAATATAATTTTACCAGTTTCCCTGAAAAATCATATGGCTAATTTTGAAGAACTGCACCTTTCTCCATTTCACACATTTAATGAGATTATAATGCTGATATATTCTATACCCATTTCAAAGGATACTTACTTTAATCTGAATATTCCTCAGTTCTGCCTCAAACTTTTTTCTTTCTTCAACTTCTTTATTGTATTTTTCTTGGAGTTCTTCAAACTTAGAATCTACAAATTGACAATGGATATTTATTAATAATCTGGCTCATTCCATACATAATATCTTTCCTATTCCATTTCTGATGCCTAATATTAGACAAAGGTGATAAAAGAAATAGCCCTCATTAATCTCTAGTGAAATAAAAAAGGCAGCAACTCCAGAGGAGTTCTTCTAAAACCAATAAAACTGAAAACTGAATATTTCAGGGACTGAAAACTGAGATCTGGAACTCAGTGCCACAATGAAAATGCAACCACTAGACTGAAGGACCAATACCAGGGGTACAAATGTATACTGTAATATCACCTGAATGAAGATTTTTTTCCCCATCGTTCCCCTAGCATTAACATTCATTTGTAACATGACTGAAATATCAGGCATTGAGATTCAAAGGAGCTTAAAAAGAAAAATCAGTGGGAGTCTGACACCAAACTTCTTGCTAATGGAAATCACCACACATTTGAAAATCTCAGCCTAAAGACACATCACTCAGATTCCTATCTTGTTTCTCTCCACTTTAATTCCTTCATAACTGCAGCTGCCACAGCCAGAATGGTTTGCATCTTCAGAAAGTATCTGAAATCTTAGCTTTCAAATGAGAACAAAGACTGATCTCCAACTCCAGTTAGTCAAGTAGCCAAATGCAGTTTGGCAGTACTTTGTTTTAGTGTCCATGAAATTTTCTTGTTTTGTTTTGTATTGTAGATTCTGAATTTCACAACCCTAAACTCAAGCAAATTGTGTGATGATACATTGTCACTGGGAAGCATTTTGAAACCTGAGCACTTACTACTAAGTCCCTCCAGACCCCGATTCACCAACCAGCAAAACTCAATTTCAATTATTTTTAATGAAAACTTCACCTGAATATTTTGTTATAGAACATAGTTAGGATGTACATATGTTATGTCCATATTAGTATCTGCATTTATACCCTCCCCTGAATCAAGACAAAGCATATTCTTGGATTCACAAAGCATGCTCACTTAAATTCTTACATATTGACTCATGAGAATTATTTTTCAAATATTGGAAAATTATAGACATTAACAGATTATAAACCAAACACATGGTCAGCTGTTTTCTTCATTCACCTTTTGTTTTCTTTTATGCTTTCTGGAGTGACATGTACTTTCAAAGGAATTGACATTTTATTCAATTGCATACTAGACACAGGGGAAACAATTACCATTGTGATTTTGATATGGTGTTAAAGGAGCAGCAAAATTCTTCTGTGGTGTACTACTGAATGATAAGTCTCCTGTAACCAATGCTTGCTGACTTCTCTCAAGTTCAGATTTGTACCTGTTTAAAAGAGAATTAGAAGTGCAAGGAATTATTAAAGAAACAAATAGGGCCCAATCATACATTTTAAGCCCCAAATGCACATTGAATGGCAATTTTGCTTACTCAAGGAATATAAAATTGACACAATAAAGATATATCACTAAAAATATGATTTATATAATGTTTCTAGATTACAACACGTTCAAATAAATAATGGAATCTGTACTTTCATTTTTAGTGATATTTGGTTATTCAGATTTGTTCTTAAATGAAAGAGACAACTTGTTTATATTTAATATATATATACACTCAAGGTCTAATATTTCAGAAGACTCAAAACTAAAAGTATTATACACAAAAAAGGACACACAGATGAAAAGCAGTTACAATGATTACACAGTATTAAGATCAGTCACGCTTCTGATAATGCTCCCTCTGCTGGACATTCACAAGACTGCTGTGTTTGGGTCCCAGTACGCTATATTTGTGCTCTGAAGCTTCCCTTGGCCTGAATAGGCTGCAGCACTGCCTTTTCTCTGGGATTCTCTGCTACACTTTCTGGGCACAAGTTCTTAGTTCCACTTCACAGAAACAGGACCATATGACCTAGCTGTCTTAGGCACTCAGGCCAGCACTGGCTTCGCAGGCTTAAATACACCCTTTCCTCAGAGCTCCAACATTGGTGGGAACTCTGGGTACACAGTTCACCTCTTCAATGACATGTGGTAGTTGAACCACTCTCTGTTAGCAAGCACAATAAGTATACAGATCTAGACAAAAAAATAATAAAACCCTTACACAATTCCCTGTCTCAATTTCATCACCACTCTTAGAGCATTCTTTGGACTTAGGTCACAGTCCTCTAGCTCAGGATTCTTCCTCTCTCTCTCTGCTCTCCTGCACATAGTTTCTCCTCTTAATCATGGAGTATCTGTAGTCTTTTCTCGCCTTGCCCACCTCCCCAGGGTTAGTTAGAAACCCTCTTTTACTATCTCTCCCTTCTTTGTCAGGTGACTCCCAATCAGCCTCATCAGCTAATTAAAGTACCTTGCCACAGGTTCTGTTGCTTAGTTATCATCACTCCTAGAATTCAGATTTTGAAAAACTAGTTTGGCCTGGATGAAGCCCTTGCTTTGTCCCAGGGTGCTCCATTTAAATGATCATCAAAGTTTAAAAGCCTGTCATTGTTAGCCTCGTGCCCCCATTGGAATTGATGGAGGTAAAAAGACAGAGGCTAAAAGACCTACATTCAAAATGGAGTTTGCAGTCTGACCCAGGGTCCCCCATAGCAAACAATTTGTAAACTGTACATAGGCAGATTCCCCAAGTGTTCATAATTAAATTGTTTTATTAAGATTCCATTTTATGAAGCTACTGCTATATGTTCAATATCCCCATATGGATCATATAACCTCCAAACTCTTTATATTAATGAGAGTGATAAAGTTAGAGTGTTAGGTCAACATTTTCATGCCTGTCTCTCTAAAACGTTGCACTAGAAAGTTGGAGTGGTAAAGATTCTGTTGTTATGGTGACACTGCCAAAACTATTTTGGCAAAGTGCATTTTGTGCTCTGTCACTTCTGCTGGAACTATGTCTACATAGCATTGAGTTGTATTGGCAAAAACACGTTGCACTCTGGATAGACATTCCAGTGTTATATTCCTAGAGACCCAGCATTCAAAAACTCAACTGGGGATAACTGGAAAATAAATGCAGAGGCTAGTCTGTTTTAGCTATTCACGGAACAACCACAGTTTGGGGAGTAGCAGTTTTGAGTCTGTCTGAGTGGTGGGACAATCAGTGGTTCTAGAACTTTTAGATGCAGAAGTTCATTTGTAGAGTTGCATGCTCAGCTCACCCCACTCCCTCAGCACAGAAACAGCAAGGTGAGAGCTGCCCTTACAGTGAGGAAACAAATGGTGATTGCCCTATGGAATCTTACAACACGAGTTTGCTATTAATTAGTGAGGTAATCACTTTCGTGTTACAAAAAAAGATCAATGGTAAGGACACTCATCATTGAGGTATGAAAGACAAAGTATTCCCTGCTGTACAGGGTAGTTAGGCTAGGCAATGTGCACAAAAAGAATAAATGGATTCAACAAGCTGGGTTTCCCTAAATATGCTGCGGTTATAGTGGGGGACGATCCCTATTCTGTGCTTCTCCCTACCCAGCCTCTGAACATATAAAAAAAAAAAGGTACAGTCAAAATTTATGCAGGCCTTGGTAGATCACAAGGGGCATGTTACTGACAAACACTAGCTGGTTCAGAGAAATTCAGGACACCCACATTTTTAGAAACACAGTGCTTTTTGACTTATTGAAAGCAGATTCCCTACTCCATCCAATAGGAATTCATGAAGTTTTGTGCCAATCATGGCTTATGGAAACTGCCTACTCTTAATTCTCTGGCTCAAGACACTACATAGTAGCTAGACCAGCGGTTCTCAAACTGGGGGTCCTGACCCCTCAGGGAGTCTTGTCCTGCTTCCCAGGGGGTCGCAAGCCCCCAGTGCCGCTGAAATGATTGCTTCCACTTTCGGTGGCATTTCAGCATACATAATGACACACATGGGTATGTCCACCAAAAGCAGAAGCAATCATTTTGGTGGCATTTCAGCAGACATACCCGGGTCACGATCATAGTCTGGATCTGCAAAAGGGGTCGCTAAATCAGCAAGTTTGAGAACTGCTGAGCTAGGCAGAAGCAAGGAAAGATTTGACTCTCACCTGTGCAGGTGAAGAAGGAATGCAAAGTGGGCAGAGTTGGAAGACAACAGTTGACAATGTTTCTATGACCATCAGTATAGTACAGGTGATGTATTTCTAGACAAAATGAAGGCTAGCACAGGGGTAGGTAACCTATTGCACGCATGCCAAAGGTGGCACGAGCTGATTTTCAGTAGCACTCACACTGCCAGGTCCTGGCCACCAGTCTGGGGGGGGGGCTCTGCATTTTAATTTAATTTTAAATGAAGCTTCTTAAACATTTTTAAAACCTTATTTACTTACATACAACAATAGTTTAGTTATATATTGTAGACTTATAGAAAGAGACCTTCTAAAATGTATTACTGGCACGTGACAACTTCAGTTTGAGTGACTAAATGAAGACTCAGCACACCACTTCTGAAAGGTTGCTGACCCCTGGGCTAGCACTTCTAGCCTGTATAGACATGTATGTATGTATATACAGGCATTGACTTTTTTTTTAAAGAGGTATGGAAGCCTTTCTAGTTGTATTACCTTCTAGCACTACAGTACCAAAAAGTTACAATAAAGGTGCAACAACTTTCAAATATGTACTTTATTAACACCACAGCATGCTAGACATACAATAAAAAAAAAAGATAGCTAGTAAAGTCATTTATAAGTTATATACCTTGACTAGGTACAAGTACAACATGCAAACTGGATGTTAGTGCATCACAGATGACTGTATATGTAATCAAAATTCTTTGTTCCCTGACGTGTTGTCCATGAGTAGAATACAGAGGGAACTGACACCAGGGGTAAGGTGTTGACAATCCCTGTCAACACCCCATATTTATCAATGCTGTGGAATGGGTGAACTAATGCAGCGAGATCCTTAATCAATAACTGATCAAAAATTCATTTGAGGAGCTGGGTCAGCAGCAACATTTATTTTTGCATCTTTGTCCTCCCTCTACTCCTTCAGCAGCTGTTCACACCACTGCCTTATTACCCTTGCATTTCACTTTTAGACCTGCATAACCTCACAGAGCATGTCCTTCTCTGGGCGTTTCCTCTTGGTTCTCAGTGACCAGACATCTGTGCGGGTGTTAGGTAGAATCTTGAGGAGAGCCCCTCTATCAAGGTTAGTAATAAACAGAGAACTGTTAGGGAGGCAGCCTTCCCTGACATAACTGTTGCAGCTACTCAGATTTTCCCACCTTGTACAACATAACTATGTGGACTGCCTCCAAATTACTAAGGCATAATGAGTGCTAGACCTTACATGAAAAGTAGATCAGGGGTTCTTAACCCAGTGCCTTGGGGGAGGAGGGGAGGTGTTCATTCTGATATATAAAAAGGATAGTATTTAATAAAGACAACTGCACTTATTTCAGGAAGTCGTGCTCCTTAATGATCCCAAAGTGGCAATGAAGGAGCTGTTTAAGAGCCTTAGTCTGCCTATAGAAGTATGCAGCCATGCTGTTTTCTGCAATAATGCCCCTCAGAGGTCCTGACAAAGTGGCATAGGGATGTGCCATAACATGGTGGGCTGGCCACAGTGTATCTTCAACATAATGTTTGGGCAAGTCTTACATACTACTCACTGAAAAAAAGTTTGTGAAATTGTGCCCACAAACCAGGAAGCTTGTGTGTAAAAAATTAACAGGCTGCTCTGTCTGTACCTCAAAGTACCGCAAGACACCAACTGATGGAGTGCCAACTGACGTGTGTTTACTTGCTTCCTTTCTTGGTCTCTGGCCATACTATTCCTTGAAATGTTTAAGATTCAACATGTCTCCCCTTCGTGCCTGCTGTACCTGATGACTTTCCACACTGTATGTACTCCCATCAGGCCAGTAACAGTGCAGTCCTATCTCAACTGAAAGGAAGTGTATGTCAGGTGGTCTTGAATTTCTATGCCTAGAGAGCACTATGTTTCAATTCATGGTTTATAGTGCCTTGCCAAGCTACATATAATGTCTTAAAGTGTTGCTGTTATTAGAGAACCACATGTATACATAGATTCTGTATGTATTTGTAATCTTAAGATATCAACTTCATTAAGCCAGTTATTGTCAACTCTGCCTCGCTGACTCTGTTACAAACAATTCTGCCTCCTGCAGCTATTGATGCAGTTAGAACCTTTACAGTAAAAATCCTGTTTTAAAGAGAAGTTTTCAGTACACTGTACGCTTTTTGAGAGGAAGATCTGATAATGTGGGCAATAGATCTGGATGTGTATACAGCTCCTGCTAGAAACTAGGGGAATGGAAAATCAATCTGGGAGGGTTGAGAATGGAAAAACCCACACCAGAGTGTCTGTTACAGGCAACTAACAAAGTGGGGAATGTGGAGTAATGGCTGACTGCTTGCAGTCATAGTGGGGGTATGTGGAGGATATATGGGAAACACCACCTCTCTGTCAGTTCTTGCCAGACAATGTAAGCACAGAAGTATGCATTTGCCAAAATTTAGGGTATATGAGCAGACAATAGTTTATTTCATGGATATTAATCACTTTCACCTAACAATCTCCCTTCAACCAAGGAGGAAATATATTGGTGCATATCTCTAAGTATGAAACAGCTCCTAGCTGTCACCCACCTTGCTGTATCCCTCCTTGTTGTCCCCTGCCTGTTTAGGGCCAGATCCCTCCCTGGAGCAATGGATGAGCAAGAGGTATTTCCTTCTCCTCACCAGGACAAGAGTGTGTCCACAGAGTTACAGTGAGGAAGTAAGGGCCACCTCGCTATGAAAGGGGTCATAGAGGTGGCTCCAAAATTTATCTTTTCTTCACCTTCTGGTACCACTGCCTCAGCTCCTTTCTTTTGTGTGGCAGTGAAACTCCACTCTGGAGAGACTGAGTTTTGCCACAGCCTTCACTAAATTGCTATAAATATTCTTGTTCATTCAGAAATGCTGTGGCTGTGCCTATACATGGTCCTTCCTCCACAGTGCAAGGAAACTGAACACCCCGCTCTTGGAATAGACAGCAGCATGAGACAGTGCTAGGAATCTACATTCAGTGAAAACGCAGCAGGGAATAGGAAGAGATGTTGCCGTGAAGAAACATGCTGGCATTTAGAAGTGAAGTGAGAACAACTTTCAAGTCAATGCAGTTCAAGAGTGTTACCAGACAGTCACTCTGGAAGGGAAAGTTGCATTATGGGATTGCAACTAGGGGACTGCTTATACTGGTACACGTGCATACGCATCCATGAGAACTATACTGGCAGGGGACTTGTGTCACTCTGAAAAAGAGAAATTATTAATGCTGGAAAAAGCAGGCTTTGTTGGAATAAAGAAAATTAAATGTGGACACACACCAAGCTGTGCTATAAAAAAAAAGAAAATTGTCTTTGCAAAATTTAAGTGTAAGCAAGGGCCTTAGGCTTCTAAGTACACATATAGGTACTTGCATAAAAGGCCTCATTTTGACAGGCAAAAAGTATACTTCTTTTCGGTTCTGTTAAGCTAACAGGTTTAAAACAACTTTTTTGCCCAACAAAAAAGGGGCCAAATATTCAAATGTGTGGAGTACTTATGAATTCCACAGGGCTTATAATGGGTACATATTATATCAGGTAATCAAACCACTTTATTTAGAGGCCTAAACATGGGACTTAGGAACCTTGTTTTAGGCACCCAGGTTTGAAAATTTTGGCCACAAACTCAAACTTCTATTTAAATATGGAATACAGTTAAATTAAAATACGATTAAAAGACAGTAATTTGTCATTTACATATCTAAGCAAAATAATATTTAAATGGAATAACAGCCACATTTAAGTTAAAGCAGAACAGTATGGTCTCACCTTTTAAGTTCCTGTTCTAGTCTTTCAATTTGTTTCTTGCTTGAAGTTAGTTGTCCCGCTTGAAAATTAAGTTGTGATTCTTTTACTTGAAGATCATGTGAAATTTTCTGTTTTGTTTTCTCAAAATTATCACACAGTTCCATCAAGCTCTGGTTTTCTCTTTTTAGTGTTGCTCTTTCATTTTTTTCACTTTCAACCTAATTTGATTAGTCATTTATAAAAAACATATCTTATTTTAAGATTTTGATCAATCCTGGGAACATCTTTATTCAGAGTGAAGCATGGAGAATACTTACAAAATAACCAATTTCTGCTTTATAAAAAAAGAGTGGTATTTGAATATTTGTATTCACTACATTTCCAAGGCTTGACAGCACTGAAAATTTCAGTTACACACAAAGCTATTTTGCTATCCTACCATATCACATTTTTTAAAAGGCTTCCCTGTGTAACATTTAAAAGCAAAATACATATTCCCCACAAGTCATTTAATTTCCACCTAGGTGTTAATATTAAAACGATTTCTCTAAACAGTGGCCCCACACCTGTTTTTAGAAGAGTTTATTGGCTACTAAAAGCACCTATCCAGACCAATAAAGTGCTTACAGCCCTTGCACGTGATCAGAAGAGCTAAACTTAAAAGCCATATAACTCTGACCATCATTTTGCTCCTCTCCCTTCAAATCTGTCAATGTTAGCAACCAGTAAATCCTAAATAACTAGAGTTAGCGATCAATGCTCAAGTTATGTTTTCTCAAGCTAGCAGCTGGAACAGCTATGTCTGATTTGAAGAAGGGATGCAAGATAGTAATCAGAATAATGCAATTTCAAGATCCTCTCTCTCATGATGTGTGTTGCTTTATGTAGCATTGGAAAACAGACGTAGTATTCCCAGCCCTCGCAAGGTATACTGCACACATTCCTATCCCAGATAGTCTGAGATATTGGACTTAGTGCTCTTTTGGGACTACTCTACCAGAGCAAGAGGCCAGTGACAGTTTAAGACTGAATACACAGCAAGGCCTGGATAGTGAGCTAGTGTAATTTTCATTCACTACTTCACACAGGTGTTAATCACTGCTCACAGTGAGTATTAGCACAAAAAACCGTTAGTGAGTAGTCTATATATTTTACTGGTATGTCAATTTTTTAATGGCAGCAATGATGTTATGCAGATTTTAATCTCATCAGCTATAAACTTAGGCGTTATGGCTTTTTTGTGACTAAAGCCCTGATTAAATTGGAGGTTCTGTACCTAGAGTTAGTCCTTTTAGCTCAGGTGATAGCAGTCTGTGCTACAATGATGAAGGTTTGGTGTTCAAACTATGCCGATGATGCATAAGTGGAGGATTATTACAGTTGTACAGAATATTTTTACATTTTTAAGTCAAGATTGTATGTTTCTCTAAAAGACATGCTCTAGGAATTATTTCTGGGAGGTTCTGTGATTTATGTTATACAAAAGATCAGAATGGATAATCACAATGATCCCTTCTGACATAGGTATCTATGAAAATAAAAGCAGCAGTTTTTAATAGACCATTACAACAAAGTGTACTCCAGTACTTTAAAACCACCACACTCATACAGACAAGTTTGTCTAGATTGTGAATGAGCCTGTTGCTGGGTACAAAAAAAGTGGAGCTAATCTTTCTCAAAATACCAATGAGTATCTGATATGAGAAACTGGGTGCAAATTATCAACATGACAATTTTGGTTTGTTTATAAAACGTATATTTTATATGAAGTGACGAGTGTTCACAGATATCCATTTGTAAAACAAATTATTTCTGCAAAGCACCCTGTCTGTATACTCAATTTATAAAAACAAAGTATATAAAGATATTTTTAAAAATAATTTTTACTTTCTCCGCTGTGTCTCATAAGATTAATGTTTGCACAGCACTCTAGGCCAGGGATGGGGAAACTTTTTGGCCTGAGGGCCACATTGGGGTCCCAAAACTGTATGGAGGGCTGGTGTAGTTTATTAAATTGCTCCCCGTAGGAATGTGCTACTTATGGTGAATTACTTAGGACTGCCAGTCCTGGGGCTCCTTAAGTAGCACATTCCTATGGGGAGCAATTTAATAACTACACCAGGCGGCTCTCGCACCTCGGCTGCCAGGCAGAAGCTTGCAGTCCCCCCACTCCGAGCTCTGGCACCACGATGAGCTGAGACTGCAGGGGAGGGGCCAGCCTCCCCAGCCAGGAGCTCAAGGGCCAGGCGGGATGGTCCCACAGGCCGGATGTGGCCTGTGGGCTAGTTCTGCTCTAGACGCATTGTGTAAGTGACAGTTTGCTATAACCGTAGCTCCTAGGAGCTCTCATCCTGGACTAGGATCCCACTGTTTGATGCTGTACAAATAGAACGAAAAAAGCAGTCCCTACCCCAGAGATCTTACAATTTAAGATCAAGACAAGGAAAAAGGGGAGAGTGCAAGGAAAGAGACAACATTGGCCACTAGGATAGGTGGCTTGTGTACTGAGACCACAGTCTAACTGTTGTCAAGTTTTTTGTAGGCATCACAGCACAGGAGAATTGTAAGGGCGGCTTTAAAAGAAAATGAGGGGACTTTGAAGATGTATATGGGGAGCTCATCCTAAACATAAGTTGACAGTCAGCATGGGAGAAAGCACAAAGCTGCTTGTTTCAAAATTTAACAAATTTATGTGGTATAGGCCAAATGGAGGCAGGAGTTGCAATTTCAATAGTGAATGAAAAAAAGGATACCTAGGATGCAGTAGGCCATGAAGGAGCTAGGAATTGAAGAAAAGCAGCTTGTTTGTTGCAACAGAGAATGGAGGGGTGCCAAGAGAGGTGACATGGTCAAAGTGACAGGCAGGGGAATCTTTGCAGCAGCACTCTGAATGGATATGAGCAGAACACAATTGTATTAAAAGTTACATGGTGCATTAAGACTATTACCTTCTGCTTCTGCAAAGCTGCCTCCAGAGATTCAAGCTGAAACTGTCTTTGCTGTTCTTTTTTAAATTTGTCTAGTTGACTTTCAAGCTCTTCAATCTTTTGAAGGGCCCTTGTGGAAAGGCCTTCTTTCTACTCTTCCACAACCCAGCTCATTTTATATCTGTTTTTTTCCTTAATACAAAGTGTATATCACTGAACCTGGAACACAAGGAGAACATTACTAAAACTGGCTTTTAAAAGGCTTAGATTTCAAAATTTTCATTTTTTATTAGTTGAATGCAGTAAAGAATATGGATTTAAAAATTACTCCTCACTTTCATACTAATTAAGACAGGGCTAGAAAGAATTTTATTCTATGAAACTGTAACAATGTTGGAGCACATTCCGGTCTCTGGAACCATGGTTAGCAATTTAGATTTGGAGCATAACTTCTAATTTGACATTCTGATTCCAAAAGTTATGTCTATACTAGAGACCTTACAGCAGCACATATGAACCACTGCAGCTACACCGTTGTAAGGTCTCCCACATAGCCACTCTATGCAGACAGCAGAGAATTCTCCCATCAGCATAATTAAAACAAGCCCAATAAGCAACAGTAGCTATGTCAGTGGGAGAGTGTCTCCTACCGTCATAGCGTGGTCCACATCGGTACTTTTGTCGGTGAAACTTACAGTGGTTAGGGGGGTGTTTTTCCTCACACCGCTGACCAACAAAAATTTTACTGACAGAAATGCTAGTGTAAACATAGCCTTATTAAAATAAGATGGAGAAAGGCAAGTGACTTCCATCTCCTACAGAGATAATTTTTACTCTACTGGCCCCGACTTGAGATGCATTTCAAAAGGATGCTTCCTACTATGTTATTTTTATGATCACACTAACACAGTTTGTTAAAGGTCTTTCCATTGATGTGTTGCTATGCATGCAAAACACTAACTCATGTGTTCACTCTGACAGCCTTACTGGCTCTGCTGAGAAAAATTATACCTTCATCTTGGGTGTCTGCTGTGGTTTTCTCTTTACAAGTTTTACCGTTTTTGGAAAGCAAAATAGTTGAGTTTGTAAACACTGTTCCTGCCAGCATGGGGCAAGCACTCAAATGTAAACATGCATTCAACTGCTGCACATATTGATGTAACTATAGGATTATCCATTTCTTCAAGCTGAACTGTATTTTGATGCAATGGCAAATAAAGTAATCAGATTTTTGAGACTAAAGAGAGAGAAAAAGTTTATTATTTATGAAGCACTGCAAATAATTGCCAGGAAATCAGATAGCTTTTTCTTTGTTGAGAAGCTATTGTATAGTACAACGAAATGAAAATAAGCATCTAGGCCTGGCATACACTAAAAAGGTAGGCTGATATAAGCTGTCTTGTATTGACCTACTTGTGTATGTGTTTACACTTAAATGTCTTTCCCGCTGATGTAAAAGCCCCATTACAGCAACACCACCTCCTCAAATGGTGTTGAATCCTGGTCAACATACCGAGGTCAATGCAGCACAAGTATAGATGCAAAGAATCCCTTATAACTGTATTTGAATGCATATAGTCTCCAAGCAGTTTCTCCAGTTGTCTTATCTGCTGTTGAGATTCCCTGAATTTTTAATACTAAATTATTCTTCTCACTTTTAGAGCAAATGTTTATTCTGTTGGATCATCTGACTTCCACTCTGACTGAATTTCTGGCCTACTGTCAAAACTTTGTTTTGAGTCAATCCACCAATGGCAATTGCATTTTTGCAACTGTTATTTTGCCTCTCAGTCTAGCCCTTAGTGTTTTTCCGCATGCAATTGTGTATAACTTGATTCTCAAATGTTCAGTAAAGGCAGTATACTATCTCCTTTAACTTACTTCTCCCTGGTGGGGAGAGATGGGGAGATACTCTTGTAATTTTTGCAGAAAATTAGAACTGCCATTTTCTAATAGTCTGCCTAATCTAGTATCCTGTCTTGTGACAGCGGTCAATGCCAGGTGCTTCTAAGGAAATGATCATACCAGGCAATGACTCCATGAACCACCCTGTTGTCCACTCCTACCTCTGGCAGTCAAAGGACAGTTTAGGGACATGCAGAGCATGGGCCTGCATCCCTGATTATCTATAGTTTGCAATTTCATACATGTATGTGTGAAAATGCCATCCGTAGGACCATGGTACTTGCAGCAGCAACAGATCCAACTTTGTTTTTAAAAAAAGATTCAGGGTTGGGAAGCTTATGCTAAGAGGTCTGCTAGTTCATCAGAGATAGCTAATTCCTACAGACAGCAGTCTGAAGAAACTGTGAGAAACTGCTGTCTGTAGGAATTAGCTTCATCACATTGCAGTGTTACAGGTAGTACATACCTATAGTTTGCAGTTTCATATACGTATGTGTGTGACAATGATATCCGTAGGACCGTGCTACCTGCAGTAGAGACCGGTCCAACTTTGCTAAAAATGGTATTTCAACAAACTATGCAAATAAAACCTAGATGGAGCTAAAATAAGGTAGGTGTGAAACCGTTTGGGAAACAGTTCCTTGGCAGTGATTCACAGCCAGGCTGAAAGGGCATAACAAGTGGGGTTCTCCAGGGATCAGTTCTGGATAGGTTTCTATTCAAAATCTCAGTAATTGAGATAATGGCATACAGAGTTCAATGAGGGAAGATTGAACCATGATAACAAGTTTCCAAGTATGTACAAATAAAGTAGCATCTTTTTACAACAGCTGCCTTTTACAATCTATAGGTATCAGTAATTGCTACGTACAACTCATTTCTACACATAGCAATTTCATATACATTATAGCACTAAAAGCTGCCACCTGTAGGCATTTGCTACAGAAGGTAGCAGTTTAATACAGTAGCAGTATCTTGCTATCTCTACCTATTGAAAAGTGCTACCGGTAGCACGTTCCTACGCGGAGCGTAGTCCTACACTACACGGTTTTACACGAGCCTCTCTAGGGACGAAGCCTAAAACGCAGCCCAGAGACAGGGGGAGAAGCGACCTCTGGGCGCCCGGGGGAGCGGGACAGGGACCCGGCGGTGCCCGCACAGGTGAGCCGCGAGAGAGGGGAAGACGGGACGGGCCTCCCCACTGCCTGCGCGGGACCAGCGCCCGCCCCTCACCGGCACCCGGTTCCCCTCCCAGCCCCTCACTCACCGCAGCGCCCGGGGCTGCCGGGTCCCCGAGCCCGCCCGCTCGCTCCCCCAGCGCTGAGGTTCGAAAAGGTGCGGCAGCCGCCGCACGGTCAGTTACACACACCCAGCGGGATAGCGCTGATTGGCCATTAGCGCAGCCACTCACAAACCAGCCCCCTCCCCCCCAGCTCGGACCAATGGGCTCAAACCGCAGGGCCGAACCCCTTCGATTGGTGCGTTCGGAATGATTCAAACTCCATTGGCTGTTGCGGGAGGTGGGTGGGGTGTGATTGGCTCTGATGCTGCTGCGCAGGCTGGGGCCGGCTATAGGGGCAAATAGGCAGCAATAGGCCTGGGCCTGGGAGTTAGTCAATGGTTGTTTATTAGGGAGGTTCAGCAGCCACAGGACACCCAGTATGTCCAAGAGGGTGGGTAATAGGGCTGCCTTGTATGGTGCTGTGGAGGGGCAGGTAGAGGAAAAGGTAGCATGGAAATGGCATGGTGACATGATAGTGAGTGATGCACCTAACTACACATCTGCCCCCACCCCTCTTCGCACCACACCACAAGGGTTGATCCTGCAGTCTGAACACCTACTTACCTCAATGGGACTCTTGCATAAACACCATCTTGCCTGTTATGGTGCCTACAAAACCCAGCCTGCTGATCTTGTCTGGACCGGTGAAAAGCTGTGCCTTTTCCTTTCCCTACTTCTTTCTTTCCTTCCTCTAACCCCCATTTAAAGGGAAAAAACCACATCCCCACAGTACATGTTACTAAGAAAGCTGTGCCAACTCTTCACCATACTTTACATCCTCTACCTGTCCTATGTATTTTGAAATAGTAAGCCTTTTAGGGTAGGGAGTGGTTTTTTTCTGTGTTTATATACCATCCAGCACAATGGGCCCATAGGCCTTTTGGTGCTATCTTAACATAAATTACATACAAAAATACTTTAAAACAATGTTATTTAGGTTAGAAAGTCAAGCACTCAAAAGTTAAGAAATGCAAAGTTTAAGGATGCTCATGCAACCTAATTCTGCCTCTTGTGCATCCATCCTGTGTAGTGAATGAGGCAGGATCCTGTGGCAAACACTGTGTTATCATGTAAGTAAGGACAGTATCATAATGCTTTGGGCACAAGGGAACTGAATTAAGGTTGCACCAGTAACTGTAAATCTGGTTGTGCAACTATAACAATCCCCCTGCCATCACCAGTGGGACTTTTATAGGGTTACCATATTTTGCCAATCAAAAAAAGAGGACAGGGGATATGACCTAGCCCCGCCCCCTCACTCCCACTTCCCGCCCCCCTCAGAATCTCCAATTCCTGCCCCCTCCTGGGACCCCTCCCCCCCAGAACCCCACCCCCTACCTAAACCTTCCTGCTCCTTGCTTCCTGACTGCCCCCTCCTGAGACCCCCCATCCTAACTATTCCAGGACCCCACCCATCCCCTATACCTAAGCCTCCCTGCTCCTTGCCCCAACTGCCTCCTCCTGAGACCCCCCCACCCTAACTGCCCCCCAGGACCCCACCCCCTACCTAAGCCTCCCTGCTCCTTGCCCCCTGACTGCTCCCTCCTGAGACTCCCCCATCCTAACTGCCCCCCAGGACCCCACTCCCTACTTAAGCCTCCCTACTCCTTGCCCCTGACTGCCCCCCCAGAACCCCCAATCCATCTAACCCCCCATTCCCTGTCCCTTGACTGTCCCCTCCAGAAATTCTCTGCACCCTTCTCTAACCCTGCCACCTTACCATGCTCAAAAAAGCGTGTGGGGTTCTGCACTGAGCCCGACACTCCACAGCTCAACTGCACAGCCGATCTCACGTGCTCGGCAGCAGGGGAGCCAGCGGCAGAGCCCAGCAGCTCTGAGAATGCAGGGGGAGGGAGGGAAGGGGAAGGGGAAGGGGAGCCACAGCTGCTGGAAGCTGCGGGAGAGAAAGGGAGAAAGGCTGTCTGCCGGAGCCCAACGCCGCGCTGTGCACCAGGGGAAATCCCGGGCATTTTTAGACTTTTACAAATTCTCCCCAGATTCTATTTTTATCTAAAAAAGCTGGACATGTCCGGGAGAATCCGGACGAATGGTATCCCTAACTTTTAGCAACATAGGACTGTAGCTGGCAATAGGAGAAAGCTGTTAATCCAGAGGGAGAAATGGACCACTGGGTCTAGCTGCTGCCTGGGTCTTGGATGTGGTCAAAGGGGAGAATTGAGCTCAGCACTGTTTCTCTCTCTCTCTCTCTCCCTGTTCCCTAAGAAACTGTTGCAGCTCCTGCCCTTGTGGTACCCCTGGAGGGAGGATGGGCACTTGGACCCCTGTGCTAAATCCAGGAGTTGATTGTGGGGAGTGTGGCCCATCTCTCTCTCCCTTCCCACCCTCCTTTGGAATTGGCAGAACTTCAGTCCCACATAGTAGCCCTGGGGTGTGTGCGTAGAAAATGAACTGCTGAGGCTCGATGCTGAGTCTGGCAGGATCCGAAGGAATGTGGGCAGGAAGATGTCCCATATGGAGTCTCCAGAGGCCATGTACAAGATCCAAAAGGATGGGACCTCATCCTGATCAGCTCTGTTTCCTCTTAACTCCCAAGCCACTCTAGCTTACTGGCTGTTCTCAGGCATTGCCATATATCTGCCGCTACTGCTGATGCTTTGGTGGATATATGAGCTCAACCTTTGAATGTTTGAATTTGATTATTCTTTTAGCATACTGCCAACATTTTATTGAGGAACACAAGTGAAAGAAAGAAATAATAGAAAAAGACCTCATGGGGTCATCTAGTCGATCCCTCCATGATGAGGCAGGCTTAGACCATCCCTGACAGATGTTTGCATAACATTTTCTTAAAAGCCTGCTGATTTTTGACTGTTTGTATATCAGCAAAAGCTGAATGGATTTTCAGGGGACAAAGAAAAGGCACTTTCCTAGGCTAAGGGTATGGTTACACTTACAAAATTATAGCGCTATTGCTTATAGCGCTCGCCTTATACAGCAATAATAATAGCGCTATTGTATGTCCACACTGAGCTGCTCCAGCGCTATAGCATGGCCACATTTGCGGCAGTTAATACGGCATTAAGAGCAGCGCATTAGGGCAGGTATCCCACAGTACACCTCTTCCTGATCTGGCGCAATGGCTTGTGGGAGGGGGGGCGTCACTTGCGGGGCATTCTATATCCTGTTTGAACTACCCATGATGCTTTTTGGCATATCCCAGCAATCCCTGTGTTTCCTTCCACCTCCGGCGCCATCTTTCAAGGGTTTCAGCAAGGCACGCTCCGTCTTCCATTGTCGAGTGCTGCAATGAATCCAGAACTGCTGAGGGACATGCTGACGACTGTCGCCAGCACATCTCTGTGTGCAGTGGAGTTATTCCTTGACATGCAGGATGACAGTGATGATTCTGAAGACGAGATCGAAGCGGTGAATGCATTCGACACAAAGCTGCTTGTCTCATTAACGGACATGCTCACGGCTGTTGAACGCCGCTTCTGGGCACGGGAAACGAGCACAGAGTGGTGGGATCGCATCGTCATGCAAGTCTGGGACGACGAGCAGTGGCTGCAAAACTTTCGAATGAGAAAAGCCACTTTCATGGGACTGTGTGCTGAACTCGCCCCTGCCCTGCGGCGCAAGGACACCAGACTGAGAGCTGCCCTCCCGGTGGAGAAGCGGGTGGCTATCGCGATCTGGAAGCTGGCTACCCCAGACAGCTACCGATCGGTGGCCAACCAGTTTGGGGTTGGAAAGTCGACCGTTGGAGTTGTGCTGATGCAAGTGTGCAGGGCCATCAATCGCATCCTGCTACGAAAAATCGTGACTCTGGATAACGTGCATGACATCGTGGCTGGCTTTGAAGAAATGGGTTTCCCTAACTGTGGTGGGGCGATAGATGGGACCCATATACCCATTCTCGCACCCGCCCACCTAGCTGAGGAGTACGTTAACCGAAAGGGGTACTTCTCCATGGTTCTCCAGGTGCTTGTGGATCACCGTGGGCGTTTTACTGACATTAACGCTGGCTGGTCTGGAAAGGTGCATGACGCACGCATCTTCCGCAACACCGGCCTGTTCGTGAAGCTGCAAGCCGGGACTTTTTTCCCAGACCAGAGGATCCCCGTGGGGGAAGTGGAAATGCCCATAGTGATTCTTGGTGACCCTGCTTACCCTTTAATGCCCTGGCTCATGAAACCGTACACAGGGAGCCTGGACAGCAGTCAGGAAAGGTTCAACTACAGGCTTAGCCGTTGTCGAATGACTGTGGAGTGTGCTTTTGGGTGTCTGAAGGCGCGCTGGCGTTGTCTTTATGGGAGGCTAGATTTGGCCGAGGGTAGTATCTCCGCGGTTATTTCCGCATGCTGTGCCCTACATAATCTTTGTGAGCGGAAGGGCGAAGGCTTCACTCAGGCATGGTCCTCTGAGGTTCAACGCCTGGAGGCCACATACGCCCAGCCAGAGAGCAGGGTTCATGGAGGGGACCAGCGCGAGGCTGTTAGGATCAGGGAAGCCTTGAGGGAGCATTTTGAGGCTGAAAGCCAGTTCTGAAGTGAGGTGCAGATGGAGGGAGGGAGGGAGGGAGGGAGGGAGCATTCTTTTAACAGGAACAGGCATTTGCTTTTCTGTAGCCTGTAATAATGTATGTACACTTAATAAAAAAAACCCATTTATTAAGAAGACAATTCATTTATTGAACAGGTACTTCGGTTGCTGAAAGAAAATATTGTGATGCATGTGAGGGGGAAGGCAGGGGAGGTGCAATGGGGGTGTCGTGGGGTCAGTCAGAGATCGGAGTATGTCCGGGTCTCTGAGTCTCCAGTGCCCTCAAACTGGCCATGTCCCCCGAACCCCATTTGCGGTGGCCAGTAAGGCATGTTATTAGGGGTAGACTGCAGTGGATAATGGTCTGGGGTCTGGGGGTTGTCCGGTGAAGACAGAGGGGTTGGAGGCAGCTGTGGATGGTGATAACCATTTGGCTGATGATACTGGCCTGGCGGGTACGGAGGCAAGGAAGGGGAAGGGAGTTGGGGCAAACGATAATTGGGGTGGTGGGTGCGGAGCTTCTGCTCCGCAAGGGTGACAATCCGCTGCATACTCTGCAATTGAAGCTGCAGTAATGAGAGCAGCTTGTCGGTCCTTTTCCGGCGGTGAATCGCGTTCTCCTTCCGCGCCTTCTCCCTCAACTTGCTCTCATTCTCCCTCCACCTCTGTGCAACTCGATTCTCCGTTAAAGCCTGTTGCATTACTTGCTGTACAAGATCCTCTTTGCTCCTTCGTGGCCGCTTCCTCAGTCGCCTCAGCCTCTCAGCTGTTGATAAGAGCGATGGCGAAGGGGTGAAGGACGACCCTTCTAAAATAAAAAGATACATTTCACAGTGGTTCCCTTGTAAAGAGCAGACATGCCTATCATTCCCCCGCATTCCCCGTTTGCCTGTCCCGCAGACAGCACAGATACAGCAACGGAGCCCCTGTCATGGTGAGTGGACTCCAGAGGCAAGGGAAATGATTTTTTCCCTGCCCTGAGAAGCTGTGGCGGGGGAGGGGGTGGGGAATGCTGGTACGTTGCAGGAGCCCCAGTGTGAGCAGCAGGCAGGGGGAAGGATTTCTTCCCTGCCCTGAAAAGCTGTGGCGGGGGCAGGGGGGGGGGTGGAGTGCCGGGAAGTGGCAGGAGCCCTACTCTGAACACTGTTCCAACATTCTCCGTAGGTGTTTGTCCTGGAAGATATCTCGTTGCTTCGAGTCACTGAGGAGCAAAGGGAAGGGATTTTATTAAGATGCGGCTTCCGCCCAGGGCCATATGCAGCGTGCCTATGTGCAGCAATGCTCCCCCCACCCATTGTGGCACAGTGGCAGGGACTAGTGACCGTGACCGGGACGGGGACCACGCTGGCTCTCCCGGGAAACCTGCGCAGGCGCATTGCAAGTGCTCTTTTTGAGACCTTTGAAGAGATTACTGATGATGACTACCGCGAGGTGATAGACTACATCAATGCTCTATTCCACATGTAGGCAAGCATGCAAGCATCCCCTTCCACCCCAAGCTGCCTGCCTTCCCCATAGAAAAGCAGCTTTACCGCCGCAATGCACTGCTGAGCTGGCCCCTGCAACTGCCGGACGCTGTGGCTGTCCGCCCTCCTCCTGGCTTTAGAGGAGAGCTCCTGGCTGCATGCCCCCCTGCCCTCCTCCTGGCTTGAACAGAGCACCAGGTGGAATGCCCCCCTCATCCCTTTCCACCCCAAGCTGCCAGCCTTCCCCATAGAAAAGCAGCTTTACCTCCGCAATCCGCTGCTGAGCTGGCCCCTGCAACCGCCGGACGCTGTGGCTGGCTGCCCTCTTGGGTTGAGAAGAGCTCCTGGCTGCATGCGTCCAGGGACTCCTCCGTGCCCTGGATCGCTGCTGCCTCGTCCTCATCCTCCTCCTCTTCTTCATCCTCCTGCTCTTCGTCCTCCTCCTCACCCCCCCCTTCACTGGTGGGCTGGGAAGTGTCCGTGGTGGTCGATGGAGTGACCGTGGGATCACCACCAAGTATCGCGTGCAGCTCCTTATAAAATCTGCAAGTCACCGGGGCTGCCCCGGAGCGGCCGTTTGCCTCGCGGGCTTTGCGATACGCATTCCTAAGCTCCTTTACCTTAACACGGCACTGCAGAGTGTCCCGCTCATGGCCTCTTTCTGCCAAGGCCCGTGATATCTGCCCATAGGTGTCAAAATTCCTGCGGCTAGACCGCAGCTGAGACTGAACAGCCTCTTCCCCCCAGCAGCTGATGAGGTCCAGCACCTCACTATTGCTCCATGCTGGGGATCGCCTATTGCGAGGAGGCATGGGACGTGGAGTCATGATGATCAATCTGAATGATCACCTGCAACGATTCCCTGAGACTACGCCACGCAATCAATCAGATCAATGAGAATGATCACCTGCAAGGATTCCCTGAGACCACGCCACGCAATCAATCTGATCAATGAGAATGATCACCTGCAAGGAGTCCCTGAGAGCACGCCACGCTTGGCTGGAGCAAACAGGAAGGGGATTTTCAAATTTCCCTGGAACTTTAAAGGGCAGGTCTGACGTGTGGTCACCTGAGGACAGGACAAAAGAGTTTGCAAGTGATGACCAGAGTGGCTCGAACGGGAATTATGGGACAGGCTGGAGGCCAATTAATACGCAGTGGGTGTCCACATTCTTCCTGTAGCGCTACAGCAGGTGCGCTACAGCCCTTATTCCCCATGAGGAGGTGGATTTATAATAGCGCTATAACTCCGCGGTTATAGCGCTATTATTGCCTTGCCAGTGTGGACGGAGAGTAGGTTATAGCGCTCGTAGGGGCTTTATAGCGCTATAAAGTGCCAGTGTAACCATGGCCTAAGGCTAGTCTCACTGTTGAATGTTAACAGACCGCTGTAAACAATACAGGTGTGAAAACTTCTCAAAGGAATGATCGCAAAAATCCTTTATAACAGAAAATGGTGGACAATCTAACTTTAGGGGTTACTACTAGCTCCCCCTATATTTACTCCTCCTCCTCTAACCCATAATTTGTCCACTTAGCCTTAATCCCCATGAGCAGACCTACCCGTATATCTACCAATAACATATAACATTGGACACAAACCTATTGTACAGAACAGACCTGAAATGGCAAAACCAAAGCAAAATCCTATAATTCTTATCGGGAGAAAGACACTCTCTTTATCCTGCATAATAATTAGTATAGCCAGGTCAACAGTCTGTTAAAAGGTGCAAACCAAATTCAGGATTAATTCAAAATTTGTTCTAAACAGAAACTCAGAGTAATTCCCACTGTACTGAAAAACCAACTACAGTGCAACTACTAGTCTCAGATATATGGACATATACCATAGTGTATCTTGAAGGCTATGAAATTGTGCTTGCGCATATATCAGCTGATTTTTTTTCCCCAAACCTCATAAGAGATCTTTTCCCACATCACTCAAATAAGAATTTAGGCCTTTGAGTAATTTCATTTGCACTTAAGTGGTTGTCTGCACTTGCCTTCCTTCTTTTTGTCTGAAAAAATTCCAACTGATGCTAGCAGGCAGCCACAAGTGCCAACTTTCTTCTTTCTGGTGGGTGCTCTACCCCTGCACCGCCCCAAGACCCTGTTCCCATTCCACTCCATCCCCCAAGGTTCCACCCTTGCTCTGCCTCTTCCCACCCCTGCTCCACCCTGTCCCCACAGTGCCTCCCACTGAACAGCTGATGAGTGAGGCCAACCGAGCATCTGAGTGGCTGGATACCCCATGCAGCTGATGGGTGGGTGGTGCTGAACAGCTGTTCAGCAGGTGGCTGATGGGTGCTGAGCACCCACTTTTTTTTTTCTGTGGGTGCTCCAGCCCACAGAAACTTTGGGGATGCATGTAGAACAGACCAACTGTTACTGGTTTTGTAAAGCCTTTTAAGGTAGGTTTTGAAGTTTATAACACCCAAGGTCAGGAGTGACTCTCATTATGGAGCTATTTTATCCAAACCACTACTGTTTTTTTTGAGAGGGCCTGGAAAAGCTGCTTTGGGGCAACATGAAATTAAAAAACAAAAACATCTTTATACCACTGCCTCAGGCTGTGTTGTTGTATTGACCTTTGAGGCCACAATCCTCAAGCTACCACATAGTTCCATGTCACCTCCTACATCCCACACATTGTTTCCACCTACTTCCTCCTGGCACAATGCAGCCTCATCTTTTTCACATCACTCCATGCTGTGACTGTTCTGGGCCACCTGACTACACCACCCAATTTCCAGAATGTCTACCTGAGCACATTTGTAACCAAAAAGAGATCCATCTTCTCAGACTATGTCATTGCCATATCACTAACACCTTGTTTCTATGCTATCACTTTATGCTGTATTGAAGGCCTTGGGCGCTGGCAAACCACGCTCTATAAACTTCTGAACCCTTGTTATCTCTCAAGGTCTAGTAGTAAGCTTAAGCACTGGAAAATCACAGGCATGCTTGTCCCTCTAGCTGTCCACGAGGTAGCCATGAGGAGAGCTCTTCTTTCACCGCCTATCACAATGAAGTAAACAAGCCTACTTATCACTGTCATACATGCCTTACAGCACGTTTGTACTTAATAAAAGCGGCAAGCTGGGACTTTCCCAGGTCGCCTCCTTCCGCAAGCTGTCTCCGTCTGTTTCTTCCTGACATCTGGTGACCCCGAGGTGATCCAGCCCCTCGGCTCACCGGCTGGCATAGCCTTGGTGCACCTCAGCGTTTACGCTCCCTCGTGAGTATGGGGGGGGATTTATCCGTGTCTCAAAAGGCTCATGCGAAGGAGCTTTTTACAATCATTAAACAGATGGGCTGTGCTCCGGTCTCACAAAGGAGCATAGAAGAGTTAGTGCGTCTTCTTGAGTATAAGTGCCCCTGGTACCCAGAGGCAGGCTCCTTGGAGATCGCGGACTGGCAAAAGATAGGGGACAGGCTCTTTCGAGAGCCTAGAGCAAGTGTTCGCTTTCTTCTCCTGTGGCAGCACTGTGCAGACGCGGTGGGGCGCTTGCGGGCGGAGGTACCCCCTGCCACGTCTCCCTCTCCTCCTCCTCCTCCTCCTCCTCTTACCCCTACGGCACCGTGTTTAAAGCCGCTCTCCGATCCTTCTTCTCTTTCCCCTCCTTTGGCTGCGATAGAGAAACAACCCTTGGAACACGCCCGGCCGCGTCTGGGCGTGGTCCAGAGCGCTCTTCAGCAAGCCTTCCAGTCTGCCCACAGCCCTCTTTTGGAGGAATGGGCAGGCGAGCCCCCAGTTCTTGCTCCTGTAACATATGGGGTAAACCAGAATGGGGAAAACACAGTTACCTATACCCCCCTGCCCTATTCCGTCATTAGAGAACTTAATAAGTCAGTGAGGGAGTCGGGCCTGCGCTCGACATATACAGAAGGGTTGATCGAGGGGATAAGCAATGGGCATCAGATGACCCCCTCGGACTGGAAACAACTCTTCCGCATGATTCTTTCTCCCGCACAGTATGTTGTGTGGGATAGTGAATTCCATGCAGCGGCCATAGCCATTTCCACCCCCGACAACATTCCCGATCAAATTTATGGGGCAGGTCAGTTTTCCACCGGGGAAGAACAAATGCAACTGCCCCCCGATTCCTTTCGTAGAACAGCCATGTGTATCCAGCACGCCTTTCGCCGCGTCCCTGTATCAGGGAAGCCCTTAGCGTCCTTTACCAGCATCCGCCAAACTCCTTCCGAGCCCTTTCATCAATTCGTAGACAGACTTAAAGAGGCAATAGCTCGCCAGATTGATAACCCTGAGGCTCAGACTGAGCTTTTGCGGCGTCTGTCTGCGGAACAAGCTAATGCAGACTGCAAAAAGGTCCTCCAGTCCGTGATTCATCGAGCGCAGTACACCATTGCGGACATGATTCAGGCCTGCGCGGAAGTAGGTACTCAGACCCATGCCATGGCCATGCTGGCAGGTGCCTTGCGGGCCGGAGGGAAGCCTCTCGGTACTTGCTTTAACTGCAAGAAGCCAGGTCATTTTCGCCGTGAGTGCAGGGCTCCGGGGGGAGGGGCGCATGCTGTGGCAGGGCAGCGTCTTAATCAGCGCCCCACAAAAAAGTGTCCTCGCTGCAACAAGGGGTTCCATTGGGCCAATCAGTGCCGATCGAATCCCCCTCCGGGAAACTTCCCGACGGGCCCCCCCCGGGCCCAGGAATAAAAATAGGGGTCACCCACAAGTTTCCTCCACCTGCTACCAAAGGTAGCGCTGGCATTGATTTGATCAATGCTATGGATATGCAAGCCACCCTTCCAGGGGAAGTCTTGCTGATGCCGAGCCAACTCACCGGCCCCTTGCCGGAAGGAACGGTGGGCATAATCCTACCCCGCTCATCTGCCCATAAGCATGCCATCATGGTCATTCCCGGCGTCATTGACTCCGATTACACCGAAATCATTTATGTCCAGATGTGGGGCCAGCTGCCCCTCACCTTAAATAAAGGTGATACATGGGCGCAGTTACTGATTCTCCCTTTCATACCTCCTAATCAGCCCTCTTCGGCTATTCGCCATGGAGGCTTCGGGTCCACGAAATCTTCCGAACCTGTAGCATCATTCCTCCATCCTCAAATCGCCGCTCTTTCACAGCAGATACAACAGGGGAAGCCACTACGAAAGTATCAAATAAACGGTAAGCTTTTTGAGGGGCTCCTTGACACAGGGGCAGACATTTCTGTCATTGCCCAGAAATATTGGGACCCTGCATGGCCCTCTGAGGTTGCCCCCACGGTATGGGGAGTGGGAGGGAGCCAATCCTCTAGTCGTAGTATTCATTGGCTCCCCGTTTGGGACCCAGAGGAAAATCGCCAAGTAGCTCAAATTCGTCCCTGCATCCTCCCGATTCACCTCAATCTTTGGGGCAGGGACCTTCTGGCGCAAGTAGGTGCCACCTTGAATGCGCCATGACTCAACCTACCGCCCTGCCCCTCACCTGGAAGCTACATCAGATAGTTTGGGTCGAACAATGGCCGCTCCCCATAGAAAAGTTGACCGCCCTGCGCCATTTAGTACAGGACCAACTGACCGCTGGTCACCTTGAACCCTCTACTAGCCCGTACAACACACAGGTTTTTGTTATAAGGAAAAAAGCCCTTATGGCACTCGATCCAGTCGATATTGTTGTCCCACACCCCCTCAAAAAATATGCTGCAGCCACTGCTTTTTCGGATGCTCTCCAACTCGCTCTGGCAGGCTATACTGGCTCGATTTCCTATCATTCTTACGCTGATCCCCGCTTGTATTTTGTTCAGCGGATGCCTGTCCAGCTTCTTCCCCTCCTCTCCCTGCAGCCTCTCCCAGATGCGCTTACTGTTTTCACTGACGGCGGTCCCTCCCATGGTGTTGTCTCTTGGTATTCTGATCGCTGGAATGTGAAGGTCACTGCTACCTTTTCCTCACCTCAAAGAGCTGAGTTAGCCGCTGTCCTTCTTGCTTTTGTCCTTTTTCCCTCCCAGCCCCTGAATATCATTACGGACAGTCTTTATGTAGCCAACGTCTCCTCCTGCATTTCGGGAAGCTATGTTTCCCCTGTCATAAAATCTGCTCTTTTCCAGCTATTTCTTTCACTTCAGGCCGTCCTTCACGCTCGAACGCATTGTTTTTTTATTGCCCATATACGCAGCCATCAACCTCTTCCCGGCTTTCTTACCGAAGGCAATGCCCGTGCTGATGCAGCCTCCCGGTCATTGTACCCTTGCTCTCTTTCCCCAATTGCAAGTCATGAACTCCACCATCAAAACGCCAAAGCTTTAGCGCAACAATTTTCCATCCCACTCTCAGACGCCTGCGCCATCGTTCAACAATGTCCCCAATGCTCACAGCATTCCTCTTTTCCCCCGACGGGCGTCAACCCCCGCGGGTTAGGTGCCAACCAACTTTGGCAAATGGATGTTACTTCTTTCCCTCCCTTCGCCCCCTGGCGCTTCCTACATGTCTCCGTTAATACGTTCTCCGGTTATTTGTGGGTTACACCACAAAAGGGTGAAAAAGCAAAGCATGTTATTAATCATTGTATTCGCTGTTTCGCTGTCATGGGCGTTCCTAATTCTTTAAAAACTGATAATGGTCCCGCGTATTGCTCTACCACTTTTGCTGAATTTTGTACCCGATGGAATATCACTCATACGTTTGGTATCCCTTATAATTCCCGCGGCCAAGCCATTGTTGAACGGGCAAATCGCACTCTTAAAGTGGCCCTCAATCGTCAAAAGCAAAAAGGGGGAATTCCCTCCTCCTTACCCGATAAAGAAGAATGGCTTGCCTCCGTTTTGTTCACGCTTAACCATTTAAATTTGTCTAACGACGGCTCTCAGTTTTTGTCTCGTACACAGAAACATTTTCGCCAAACAGAAATTCTGCCGGCACCGCTTGTGACTTATCAGCTGCTTCCAAGCCGTACCTGGAGCGATCGAGTACCCCTCATCACTTGGGGTCGAGGTTACGCTGCAGTCTCCACCCCGGCCGGCCCAGTGTGGGTTCCAGCTCGCTGTGTCCGCCCCTACGTGCATCAGCAACTACCCCAGAATCCGCTCGAGCATGGCATGGCATCGAGAAACCTCGAATCCAATTCCAGATTTCAATCTCCACATTACGCCGCCAATCACCAAGGTGATCACTGCCCGGCACCGGGGGCAGTGCAATCCCCCGGTGACGTGGGAACAGATAAAGAGCCTGGCACAACAAGCCGAAAGAGTGATAGAGAATCAACAACTCGAGAAGACCCCTGAGAATTATGTTGTTCCAGTGATTTCTTGCCTCTCGGCCAATTCCTGTGTGGTATTAATCGTTTTGATCCTGACGATCTTTAGCCCTTCCCCGAGTACGGCCCTTCCCCCCCCCCCCCGTCACCCTTAATAGATAATGTTTGGGGCCTTTTAGCCCTCTCGATCAACCAAACCAGTTTCTGCCTGTCTCAACAGGTGGCGGTGGGACAAATTTTAGGTACGTGCCTCATCCCTATATGTCATGAGGCTTCTGAGGTTGAAGGTGCAACATGGTTCTTTCAAAGTCTGGGACCCAACACTACCATACGAAATCTGGGCTATAAGGGCTATCATAATTGGGGGGAACAATCCACCTCTCGACCCAAGCAGACTCTACAATTACGTACTCCCTATGTAGCCAGTACGAATATCTCATGTGCTCGAATGGCAAATTGTACTTTGATAAGTTGTAAAAGGTTCGGTGGGGAAAGCCTAAACTGTTCTCACTCAGTCAATGTCTCCTACCTATATAAACACATTAAGCTCCCTCTGGGGTGGTTCTGGACATGTGAAGGGTTAACATTCAATTACATCCCCGCCAATATTTCAGATGGCACGCTATGCTGTCTTAGTCGTTTGGCCGTGGTATTACCCCCTAAAACTCCACCCCACCCCCGTACCTCTCGCTCTGTCGCCCTGGATGCCTCTTGTGATTCTGAGGTTCACTTGTTCTCGAAAACAGAGTCTGTAGCATTAGCCCTTTCCCTGGTAGGAATCCCAGGATTGGCTACAGGCAATAGCCTAAATATTAACAAACTTGCCTGTGCTGCAGTTAAAGCTCTTAATGCTACTTCCACCGCTATTGCCTTACTTAATGGGGAACAGGTCGAACTCCGCCATGGGGTTCTTCAGAACCGTGCTGCTATAGACTATCTTCTGCTACTGCATCATTTTGGATGTGAAAAGGTAAATGATATGTGTTGCTTTAATATCTCCGACCATTCCCACGCTATAGAAAATCAAATTGATGTTATTAAAAACCTCACCGCACAAATTCGTGTCGATCCAGACCCCTTTGCCAGTTGGTGGGATTGGCTAGCATCTCTGTTCCCCGGATGGGGATGGTTACATGCATTCATTACGTATGGACTGTTGGCATTGGCGCTGTTGATTTTCCTATGCTGCACTGTCCAGTGCATCCCCTCTCTGATTAATCTCTGCTTGCGGGGCTGTCCATGGAATCAGAAACATTACCGTTATAAATAAAAACCTGAAGGAAGGGATGAAAGCTCGAGCGCTGGCAAACCACGCTCTATGGGCCTTTATCCCTCCCCCATCAAATCTCCGCTTGCGAAATTGTCCATAGTAATAGTAATATTATAACCATATGTACTTGAGAAAAACAAAGGGGGAGATGAAGGCCTTGGGCGCTGGCAAACCACGCTCTATAAACTTCTGAACCCTTGTTATCTCTCAAGGTCTAGTAGTAAGCTTAAGCACTGGAAAATCACAGGCATGCTTGTCCCTCTAGCTGTCCACGAGGTAGCCATGAGGAGAGCTCTTCTTTCACCGCCTATCACAATGAAGTAAACAAGCCTACTTATCACTGTCATACACGCCTTACAGCACGTTTGTACTTAATAAAAGCGGCAAGCTGGGACTTTCCCAGGTCGCCTCCTTCCACAAGCTGTCTCCGTCTGTTTCTTCCCGACACTGTATCACTAGCAGAGGTGATTCAAAGTGTGAATAACCACTACCCTTGCAGGGATCTGTGACTTTTGGTTTTGGAATACTGTATATGGACCCTGAGCAGTGCTTGAACAACAATTAATTGATCTGTAAGGCTTTTCAGAGTTCAGGAACAAAATCAAAGACCATTCCTTATGATGAATGATGAACTATGACTTTGTCTAAATGGGAAAGTTTTACCAGTTTCACTAACTTAGTATACTTGTAAAACACACCATGTGGACACTCTTATTCCAACATGAGTGGCTTTTTTCAGTACAGTTTAATCCTCTTCCCCAGCTACAGAAGCTGAACTGAAACAGGCACACATGCTGGAATAAGAGCATCTACACAGGGTGTTGTGCAGCTATAATAATATTGGTTTAAATTCACACCTTAGGCTACACTGAAAACATTTCCTGGGTAGACAAGGCCTAATACTTTGCATTTGTATAGCACTTTTCTCAAAAGCACTTTACAAAGGTGAATAAATATTATCTCTCCTTTACAGATGTGGAATCTAAGTCATAGAAGTCTTGTTTACATTGGCACACTACATTCATCAGCAGCTAGGTCAGCTACACCGGTGTAAACAGTTTAAGTACTAGTGTAATCTCCCTCTGCAGAAGGAACCATATCTTTCTCTGTGTTTGTGCAGTGTTTAGTACATCAGGCGGCTGATCCTGTTTGAGATCCGTGGGAGTTACCTTAATAAATAATAATAGACAAGAACAAACCGTTTCCAGCACTGTATCCAAAAGACTTGGTTCAAGCAAAGCTCAACCATAAGTTTCAGAAATGGTATTGAATATGACTAGATCCAGTTTACACTTATAGTTAAATAATTCTGAGTCATGGTTCATTTGCACCCTTTGGGTGCATCTCAGCCAGCAAATTTCTCACCTAGTATTCCCAAACAGCACTGCTGCACTGGTGCTTACATTAATGGAGTTATTAATATAGACTGTGTGCATGCATTAAATAGTAAAATTGCCCACATCTGGTATATTGTCATACTCAGTTCAGTCCTAGCATCATTGAGAACAACTTACTGGATAGCATTAATAAAATTTCCTAGCTCAATAGAACTTCAGCATTATGAACACCAGAGTTACGAACTGACTTGACAACCACAACCTCATTTGGATCAGGAGGTACGCAATCAGGCAGCAGAGACCAAAAAAATAATAAAGCAAATACTGTACAGTGTTAAACATAAACTACTAAAAAATAAAGGAAAAGTTTTAAAAAAAGATTTGAAAGGTAAGGAAACTATTTCTGTGCTTGTTTCATTTAAATTAAGATTATTAAAAGGAGCATTTTCTGTCTGTATAGAAGTTTCAAAGCTGAATTAAGTCAATGTTTAGTTGTAAACTTTTGAAAGAACAACCATAATGTTTTGTTCAGAGTTACAAACATTTCAGAAGGTTAGTGAAGTTACAGGATTTGCCTAAGGTCACATAGTGAATTGGGTAGAAGTAGGACTAGAAAGTAAGCCTGCGATGTACCCATTAGACTATAATGCCTTTCTCTCATGTATGATAGTGCAGGGGTTCTCAACCTTTTTCTTCCTAAGGCCCCACAACACGCTATAAAAACCTCCACGGCCCACCTGTGCCACAATAATTATTTTTCTGCATATCCAGTAGATTAAAAGCTAGGGCTGGTGTTAACGGGTAGCAAGCCGGGCAATTGTCTGTGGCCTCACACCACAGGGGGTCCTGCAAAGCTGAACTGCTGGGGCTTTGGCTTCAGGCCCACATGGCATGGGTTTTAGCTTTCTACTCTGAGCCCCAGGGAGTCTAACGCTGATCCTGCTCTCCGGTTTATTTTGGCTGACTCCCTGAAACCTGCTTGCACGCCCCGAACTCCTGGTTGAGAACCGCTATGATAATGGGTGATTTGATTAATTCTTTTAACTTTGCTCTGTGGGCTAACTTCTATTTCTTTGTTTTGAAACTTTCCATTTAGCGTGTTATATAACGTCTTATGGTTGCTGCTTTCACTTTTAAAAAGTATGGAAAAATCTGATAACTTTTAGGTAAAATTACTGTGAATAGTTATGAATAAAGCTACAATTTAGTCATGGATATTTTTAGCAAGAGTCATGGACAGGTTATGGGCAATAAACAAAAAGTCATGGCCTGCCCTGTGACTTGTACTATATAAATACCCGAAAATGTAGGTGCTCGGGGGAGGGACCTCTTGCGGCTGCTGCTGCTCAGGAGGGCGGGGGAGGAGGGAGGCTCTGGCATGCCACTGCTGCTGTGGGGGTGTGGGATCCTGCTGAGGGGAGGGATGGCCCAGGGTCTTGTGGCTGCTATTGCTGCTGGACCGCTGCTCCATGGTAGCACCTAAGACCAGCTGCCCGGGATCGCCTGAGCAGTGGCCGGTGCAGCTGGCCCTGGGACCGCCTCAGTGGCCTGGTGTCAGACTCACAAGCAGCTGCAGAAGTCCTGGAAAATCACGGAATCCGTCACTTCTGTGACCTCCGTGAAAGACTCACAACTTTAGTTATGAACATAGGAAAATATTCCCTTGTAGCTTTGATGTAACTTTTAGCTACAATTAATCTTGTATTATCCCACAAACTTCTGCTAAAATCTTAGCATTTCTATTTGATTGTCAGTAATATATTACATAAATGCAACTCAATAATGTAAATGTTAGTAACATGAACTAGATCATGAAAATTTTCTACTGCTGCCACTAGGTGATTCCCTATGCTATGGAAAGAAAGTAATAATGAACCTAAAAGCAATGCTTTTTAAAACTACCCAGTCAGTCTGAAGGGGAGTTTGGCAAGTTACATGGCCACAGCAATGCTGTGATTGCAATAAGAGCAAACCCACAAAGATATTCTATTTATGCTGTTCATAGTTACTATAACTGAGTTCCAGTGGAGCAAGGCTAAGAGTACCTCAGTTAGCATAATGCTCATAGATTTAGTATGAGAAAAAAATTATAAATAATTATGACAGTTACATTATGAAATGATACCGCTAAGTCTTCAGTTCTTTTATAGGACTATAAATTACCAATGCCTGAGCTACAAATAAAGTTTGAATTTTAGTGTAAAAAAAAAAAGATGCTGTATTTAAGAATCTGTTATAATTTTTATTAGGCCCATACCATATTTTCTTGTGAACTCTAAAATAATCAGTATCAATCAGAGCTGCACGCTGTTTAATGGTGTCAATGGTATTTAAGATAAAGGAGAAACTTTAACACAAACCTTATAACAATCAAGCCTGCTAGCTGCTGGGGCAGGGGAACAACTATGCATTATCTCCTGCTCCAGTCCACTCCTGGCAGAGGAGACTGGATCAGACTGTGAGTTGCAGAATTAGAGCCCACTTACATCTCTGCAACCATACAAAAGTCAATGTGGTGACAGGTATAAAGATAAGCAGATTCTGGTTCCTTTGTGTAGGTATCCAGTCAAAGAGCAAATAGAGACATTTGGTATGAATAACTTTTAGTTTAAGTGAAAAGCTAAACAAGAAAGAAAAGTCTCCATGAGAACAGACAGCATGTACATCATCTGACAATCCATAAGGAGCTCAGCTCCAACAACAAACTAGCAACTGAACTCTGAACACAGGAATGTGGTTCAGAAATGTACAAGTGTACTACAAGGTGTCACATTTCAGGGCAACTGCACCTGTATTTGCCCTCAGTGGCCCAGCAAGGGCACTCACTCCTAGGCTTCCTGCTCCCTGGCCATTGCCTTTCTTGGGTAGAGACCCACATTTCTCTCCCTTCTGACTGAGGTACTTCCAGGCTGCACAGTTCCTTGGCTTCACTGTGTTACTCCAAGCACACACAGGTTGCCCAAAGACACCTGCTTGCTTTCTCCTCAGAGATGGTTAACATGTGTAATTGCTACAGTTATAAGGCACCACACAGCTCTTTTAATGCAAGACATTTTATTATTAGGGTAAAAGCACTGCAGAGAAAACATATTAAATACATTAAAAACCCTACACACTTGCTAATAAGCTCACTGGATATCACCCCAGCTCTAACAGGAGCTCTAGCAGGAGCAGTCCTTCAACACTGCACCCAAGGAACTTTCTTTGTGGTCACAAGTTCATCACAGCTTTAGCTGAGAACAAGTACTCAGTCAGTTCAGTCCTTCCAGCCCCACCTTACGGATTGGGGCCCTGCATTTTCTGGATAAGGAAGAAGGCCCCAAGCCAGGTTAAAAACAGACTATTTATCCCACAATCCTTTCTTTGTTAGTCCCTGGAGAATACAATTTGAACTATGTGAACCTTTCCAGGGGGGTGGCTTCAAAAGGCTGATAACGCAGGAATTACATTAGCATCCTCCTCCCTACTGGAGAAGGTACATACAATGCCACAATAACACATCCACAATTGCATTTTTAATACAGAGTAAGCCAAAGTTATTAACCCTAATTCAATAATTTAATTCAATAAAGTTTATCTTGATTACATCAGGTTCGTTCAGGATATTACAGTATATTGTCACTCTGTCACACAAGGCATAACACTTTCATAGCTATATACACTACACTTTACTCTTGTAACTTTTTTAAAAAAGGCTTTGTGGAAGGTGCATAACAATAAGCATGTTTAGCAGTCGTTCTTGCTCCAGCTCCTCCATCTGCATTTTGTGATTCACCTTCAGTAACATTTTTACCTACATCATCTCTAGTCTGACAATCATTTCCCTTTACACTAATTACATGATCTTCAGCTCTAACTTCAGTTCTTTATTTCCTGTTCTGTGCCTTTTATCTAGTACACCTAGTTAATACAGTTCTCATTACTTCCTAGCAACTAAATATGTTACTGGTCCCAATACCTTCCTGACGACACCTTTTCCAGACTGGGGAAAAAACTGGTGAGGCTCTTCCAAGCACCACCCAAAACTGTCCTTCCTCCAGTTTTTTCTGTCTGGCTCAAGGTGGTTCTGTTCCTATCTAGACACTTCAGGCAGAGCACTTCTGGAATGCTCTGGTTTGGCTACCTCAACTCCTCCTGGCTGGCTTCACTCCCATTCTCTGCTGCCCTTGGAAAAAGAAAGAACAAAAATAAAGTCTTGATGAGGATAGTGTATGTGTCTCTCCTGATAGTCTGTAGTGAGCTCTGAGAATTGCTGCTCATTTCTGTACACAGGGAGCATTTTTAGAAATGTAAAAGTGCAGAGCAAAGAAAATATCAACATTTTATAGCTGCACACACACCATTTGCTTTACATGGTATGTTTAGTTGGAGTAGGCCAATTTTTGATTGAAAATCTACATGGGAGTTACTACTTGCCTCTTCAAGGGGAGGGGAGCCCAGGGATTGGCTATACAAGATAGGACACCAGTCACCATGCTATAAAGGTGCTAGAGGGCTGGTCATCCTTACAGGATCTGTGACTTCTTTTTCAAGACCACATCCCTTGAATCCTCTCTGAGGCTTGCAATCCCTCTCTCTGAGGGGAACTTTCTTAGGAAGCTTAAATTCAACAAGTTGCTAAAGTTCTCTGAGCACTTCTCCCCAGATTTTTCAGCAGAGGGGAAACATTTGGCCGTCTGTCTTCGCTTTAGCATTCACTTTAATTTGCTATAGCATATCCAGGCATTGCATAAGGTATGGTATAGTACGGGGTGGCCAAACTGTGGTTACCATTCAAGTGCGCCTTGCAGAGCCCGCCACATCCCCCAACCATTCTCCACCTACTAGAATGTGGGGGGGAGCCTGGGACCCCTGCCTTGCAGCAGGGTGCTGGGGTATGGGCTTGTGCCCACCGGGGGGCGGGGGATGGTCTCAGGGCTTCAGCCTTGCGGGACTCACTTTCCAGGGCTTGAGGCTTCAGCGGGAGCAGGGCTGAAGCCCCGAGCCCCATCAGACACCTCCCACAGGGCAGAAGCCCCAAGCTCCAGCCCCTGGCAGGTGTGTCCTGGCTCTCAAACTTCTGAAGACTGTTGGATGGGGTTCAGAGGGCCAATGTGTTTGACCATCCCTGGTATAGTATGTAACACAGGTGGGACAGGCTAGTGCTTAGGATGAGATCAAGTCAGAAGTTCAGCCTGGACTCTAAATATATTATGTATTTATTTAAAAAAATATAGTATATCTGTAAAAGGTATTGGTTTGATCTGGATGTTGCTATGCAATTTTTTTAAAATCAATTTAATGATCATTAAAGATGCCCAATTCTCGACAGCTGGAAACTCAAATCACCTATCTGCTGCAGGCAGTTGCAAAGTTCCCTGCACAGTTCCATTAATGTACCTCAATGCTGTTCTTTATCAGACCACATCTAGGAATCTGAGGGTGAGTCAGTCTGAAAATCCACTGAGTCCTAACTGGCCTGTGTAATATGAAAATCTGTCCATTGAGAAGTGGACTCAAGACATTAATTAATTTCACATAGGCCCCAGATAAAAAGAGTCATCAGACAGTAACTACTTTCAGTCACTAACAACAATTTGGGTCCGATTCAAATCACTGATCACTACCAGTTCCCTAAATCACACGTCACCATTTTGACAAATGGTATCACTTATTCAATACACTTGTCACTTGTATTTATTGGAATCATGTCTCTATGAATAAAAACTCTAAATTATAAGGGCTAGTTAGAACTGCATTTTTTGGCCTGATATCTATTACAGACTATTGATTAAATCACTCTTAGTTCATGAATCATTGACGAGATAGATTGCAATGACTTGGAATGGTATGAAGGCAAATTGGTCACATACTGACAATATTTAACATTTTGTGAAAATGAAAGAAGCACATATAATAGCCAATTTTTAAATCTCAGTCTCTCAACATTCTAAAATGGCTTTATTATATACCAGAAAACCATATGATCACATTCTAAATTAATCACTAATGAAAAGAAAAAGTATAATTATTTAATATTTATATTGTAATTGTCATAAAATCCAGTGTGAATCAGGACCCCCTTATACTGGGTGCTCTACAAACACATATGAAGACAAAGCTGATAGTTATATTACTATATAATACCTTCCATCTGCTGATTTTAAGGAGCCTTAAAAGCATGAATGAATTGAGCCTTACAATGTCTTGTAAACTAGGGGCATGGTTACACTTACAAGATTATAGCGCTATTGGTTATAGCGGTCCCCTTATACAGTAATATGAATAGCGCCATTGTATGTCCACACTGAGATGCTCCAGCGTTAGGGCATGTATCCCACAGTACACCTCTTCCCAATCTGGCACAATGCCTTGTGGTAGGGGGGGCGTCACTTGCGGGGCATTCTGTATCCTGTTTCAACTACCCATGATGCTTTTTGGCATATCCCAGCAATCCCTGTGTTTCCTTCCACCTCCGGCGCCATCTTTCAATGGTTTCAGCAAGGCGCGCTCCGTCTTCCATTGTCGTGTGCCGCAATGAATCCAGAACTGCTGAGGAACATGCTGACGACTGTCACCAGCACATCTCTGTGTGCAGTGGAGTTAATCCTTGACATGCAGGATGATAGTGATGAGTATGAAGACGAGATCGAAGAGGTGAATGCGTTTGACGCGAAGCTTCTTGTCTCATTAACGGACATGCTCACGGCCGTTGAACGCCGCTTCTGGGCACGGGAAACGAGCACTGAGTGGTGGGATCGCATCGTCATGCAAGTCTGGGACGACGAGCAGTGGCTGCAAAACTTTCGAATGAGAAAAGCCACCTTCATGGGACTGTGTGCTAGACCGCAGCTGAGACTGAACAGCCTCTTCCCCCCCAACAGCTGATGAGGTCCAGCACCTCGCTATTGCTCCATGCTGGGGATCGCCTATTGCGAGGAGGCATGGCACGTGGAGTCATGATGATCAATCAGAATGATCACCTGCAACGATTCCCTGAGACCATGCCACGCAATCAATCAGATCAATGAGAATGATCACCTGCAAGGATTCCCTGAGAGCACGCCACGCTTGGCTGGAGCAAACAGGAAGGGGATTTTCAAATTTCCCTGGAACTTTAAAGGGCGGGTCTGACGTGTGGTCACCTGAGGACAGGACAAAAGAGTTTGCAAGTGATGACCAGAGTGGCTCGAACGGGAATTATGGGACGGGCTGGAGGCCAATTAATGCGCAGTGGGTGTCCACATTCTTGCTGTAGCGCTACAGCAGCTGCGCTACAGCCCTTATTCCCCATGCGGAGGTGGATTAACAATAGCGCTATAACTCAGTGGTTATAGCGCTCTACGTGCCTTGCCAGTGTGGACGGGGAGGAGGTTATAGCGCTCGTGGGGGCTTTATAGCACTATAAAGTGCCAGTGTAACCAAGCCCTAGGTGGGTATTATCTCCATTTTACAGATAAGCAATGTGTAGGTGTCAAAGTCTTTGAGAGCACCAAGAATAAACTCATGTCTTTTGGTACCAATTCTTTGCTATTTTCAGGGACTGGATGGCTCAGAGAGTGGTTATAGATCAACATTTTTCTATGTGGGTGCCCAAAGTTAGGTACCTAAATACATATTTAAGTGCTTAAATAAGACCTTGATTTTCAGAAGTGCTGAGCACCTAAAATTCCCTTAGACTTAGGGATTCAGTAGTCCATCTTTATGCTTACCTTTAGGCATGTGCTTGTCTCATTAACTTCCATGGAACTTAAGCACACGTTTAAATGTTCGTTGCTGAAATGTGTCCTTATGAGATGCAGGTGCTCACCGCCTCTGAAAATCATGTCACCTTTATTTAGGTTTGCACTACTGTTGCCTTGTTATATGGATACATTATGGATTTGGATCTCCAGGGTTGTCAAACCAGTAATTTGAGCAGTAAATTCACTAAAAACCATGAGCTTTTTTGTTTTAATGAATGACAATTTTGGATTGTATAAACTAAAAAATTACAATAGTAAATTTCTAATTGTGGTAGAATATCCTAAGAATATCCTAGCTGATGTTAAAGAAAAACACCCCAAAACAACTTAGGAAAAATACTTGCTTCTGTCCTAACTCTCTGTGTCAAATTAATGTCCACCCCAAAACAAATTTCTATATAATTTCTACAAGAGCATGAAAAATGGGGTTTATAACAGAAGTGGTGACACAACGGTAACTGTGGAAGCAAGAGTTCACCACTATAATCAGTCTCAAATGCTAAAACTTTTTTGATTTTACAAACTTTTATTCAAGGATTTAAAAAAGGCAGACATTTTCAGTTATTCCCCAGACCTGTAGAAATAGACTGTAACTTTAAGCAAACTTGAACGTTCAATGTTCCATAATTTATTTGTATGAATGATCACTGAAAATATTTTCTGGTCCACAAAACTGGGTGCTGGCTTAGTCACTGTAAGCTATAACGTACTATAACATGTTAGCTCATGCTTGATGGCAGCAGGTTTGTTTTCCATAATTGCATAATCCAAATTCCTTTTCAAAGAGAAGATTTTTGGAAAGGATTATTAAATGCAATCATTAACAAGCACATAGGGCGCTAGACAAGTAAACTTGCCTTAATTATGGTAAGCTTAAAAAAATTGAAAGTAACAAGTTACAAAGTACAGATATAGTTTTAGGACTAAGAAGCTTCTCCCAGTATACTGCCCAAGGTTTGTTTCCATTACAATTACAGCCAAGTTAGGGTACCCAGCACATATTCCAGGTTTTAGAATAGTTAGGGAACACAGTTAAGGTCATATTTACACTACATATTGGAACTGTGTTGCAACTGTGTCCTTTGATTTGATTGTAATGTACATGGCTGTAAAGCTAATTAAACCTCATCTACTGTTCTCAGAGCAAACCGCCAGATGTTGCTTAAGCACAGTTTAAAGGGAGTTTTGTTGAAAGCAGGTTATGACATGGTTTTGCCAACAAACAAGGACTGAATATTTTCCGTGTTATAACAAGATTTTAAAAATTGCTTTAGACCAGGATAAACATTTTGGAAGTGTTTAAACACAGGTGTTACCAGGTGCTAGAACTATTTCAAATCTCACTGTAAACCATATCCAAGTCCCATAGACATTTTATGTTTTACTGTGCAGGGACCCAGATAAAAAACCATAATCCTCCGACATGGTTGACACACCATTCGTTCAGTATGGATGTACTGGATTATGTACTGTAGAGCATGGATGTACTGGATTATTATTATCTTTTTGAATCGTGTTACAGCTTGACTTTGTCAGACTTTAGCATGGTTTAGGGACAGAGTTAAAACATGATTCCATCCTGTCTGCTCTGCAAATCCAAAATGTATATTAACTTTGTTAGGACAAAGGATCCCGAAACAAAAAATACATTTTCCAGGGCAGATGGGATATTAGAGAGATAAATTCCATAAACCGCCATATAACACCACTAAGTCCCATCTTTAATAATATTTTAAATCATGGCAACACTTTTCTAGCAAGAGTTATATTTAAACATAGTCTCTAGCAAGCTGGTTATGTGTTTTCTTAATCCTCAGGGCTGTATGCCCCTTTCCATTCTGTTTTGGGGAGCAAAGGAATGGCAACAAGAATACAATGGGTCTTACACATGCTACAGGTGGGAGTGGTATCAAAGTGACAAACTTCCACTCAGAAGCTTGTCTGTATTAACCAATTGTGTATTTCTTAAAACACCTCTCTCCATAGCGTCTAGGAGCCAAATACAAGTATTAATATTTGTATTAAGTCACACAGGAGGCAATGCTTTTCACCACTCCTTGGTTCACCCAGCAGCTTTTACTACTTTGGGTGGGTTTTCTGTTTGTACTACAGCTTTCCTTTGCAAAAGGGTCAGCTCGGTGAGCTGCTGTATTTTGGGGCATATTTTTATCTCCTCTTGGACTCTTCAATATTTCAGAGACTGTGCTAGGACAGGAGAGGCAGGAGCTGGGATTCAGCTTCCATTCAAAACTAACAGATATTTGAGCCAGTATCTGCCACTGTGTTAGTGTTGCTTGCAATATTACCATATACTCGCACTTAAAACTCCTTGAAAGGAAGAGTTCTGTACAGGTGCAGTGAGGTCTATAGGAGGAAAGAGGGGCCAGGAGCAGTACCAGGGGCCCAACAAAACCGCAGAGATGGCTAACACGTGGTGGTGAGGCATTAAGATATACGAGCCTCCACAGTGTTTAGAAGCAAAGTTTTCTGCCTGCTTGGTAGGGCCTCAAAGTTGTGGAGAGAATCCAGCAGAAACTTCAGGAGTTTCATGTTTCTCACCCCATCCTCTGTGTTCTTCTACGCGTGAGGGGGAAAATATAAAAAAGAATCTTACAGACCTGGAGTAAGGAAGCTCGAAACGCCACTGTGTTCTCCTGCTTTGCTACCAGCTGCAGCTACTCTGTTCATGGTATGCTACCTACTGCTGTGTTGTGACTGAATGTGTCTTTGTAGTTCTGTAGTTGGGTGCTATGCACAGCTCCATATCTGACTCAGTGTGTGAGCTGGAGGAAGAAAAACCTTTGAATACAACAGTTTACCATCAGTGTCACTTCTCAGCATAACACATCTGTAAGATGTGCATACTATTCACTTACTTCACTAAACCTCATGCTACCTTTGTTAGAGTGTTTCAGAGAAATGGGACTTTCTCTGCAAAGTGTAACTACATTTTACAATGCCAGGGGTAAGGCTCAGACTTGTGAGTCCAAATATGGCACTTAAGCACAATTATGTAACTATCTAATTTGGGGCACTGTGTTATTTTGCTCTCTTTTAAGATCTTGATCCTATTACCTTTACTGATGTGAGTAATGCCCACTGACTACTCAAGTACTGAATGAGTATTGCAGGACTTGGCCCTTCAATGAGGAGAAAAGTACGTTTGAATATGAAAATGTGTTACATAAGTGTAAAACAAACAAAAACAAACAAACCTCCAATTTCCACCCATTTTTTAGAAATGACTCTGATCATGAGACTCTCTAACTCCAGTGTTAGAGCATATTCTGTGCATGTCTCTAACTGACACCAAGAAGAATTGTGTGCTCTATTCTAGGATTGCTCCTACCCTTCATTTGGTTCGCCCCTGCTATGCTAACTCAAAAATGGATAGATTTTACTCAAACTACCCTCCTAAATAGTCTCCTATGGACTGAAATCAAGCTTAGAAAAGTGAATTTAAGAGCTAAAAGTGGCTTAATATAAGGATTCAAAATCTGGGTTTAGGTAATTGCCTCCCAATTTTCAGTGTTGATTTTTAGGCAATCAAGGGCTCTTTTTTAAGAGTTAAACATGCTGTGAATTTATTTTAACGATACTGTATATTATTTAAATGCCCAACATGTGTAAAACTCTGTAACTATCTGGGGAATTGTTTGCAGGGTCTACATATTCTTAACACCAGTTCATTCATAACTGATTCTTCATCTTGGCAGAAGCTGCAGCCTGGCTTTACCATGTGCCCCAACCATGTTCCTCGGCCAACCTTAGTGCAGCCATCACCTTAGGCTTCTGGCATGACATTCCCATCTCCGATACCTCATCACACATCTGGGGGGCTTCAGGGTTTCCTCTGCAGTTTCTCCTCCAATTACAGTGGTGCCAGCCAGCAATGCAGGTAGCCAGGGGGCGCTTCATCTGCTCCCCCCAAACCCCAGTGGAGGATCCCAGCAAATAGTTGGCAAGGCCTTGGGAGAACTGGCAGCAGCTGGATTCCCCAGTGCCCAGCCACTGGACAACTGTGGGTCCTAACACAAGATGGGAAAAAGAGGATGGACGGGGGCCAGAATGGGGAGCAGGGGCTGAATTAGGGAAACACAGGGGTCAAAGGGGTCCATTATGTAATACAGGGAAAGGGGTTGGAGAGAGTGAGGGGTGGGGTTGGAGGCTGGCGGGGGAGATGCAATGGCGGGGGGGGGGGGCGACACAGGGGGCGGGGGGGGGAAAGGGGGGGGGGGGGGAGAAAAACCCCCCCCCCAAAAACCCCCCGGGGGGCCGCCCCCCCCGCACGCGAAACACGCCCTAGGACTGACTCAGCCCTCCCCCCCCCCCCCCCCCAAACCCGCCCCTGCGGACTCAGACTCTCCCTGTTCTCCCGGCTCCTCTCACCGGCAGCAAGAACTGGGCTGTAAAGGTGGCGCGGGCGGGACGAGTGCAGCCGAGGGGAGGGGGCTCCGCGGGGAAGGCAGAGAGAAGCTCGGCCCGCGGCTCTGCCCCGGCCTTGGCAGAGCTGCGGCGGGCGGGACTGGCAGGAGCCGGCCCCACCTCTTCCTCCCGCGGCCGGGCTTCGTTCCTCCTCCTTGGCGAGGAAAACACGAGGCCGCCACCAGAAAAGCCCCTGTCAAGTCCCCGACGTCTCCGGGCCCCGCAGTAGCCGCGGCCGCTCCGCATTCCTGGCATTCCAGGGCCGTGACTCCGCAGCGACTCCGACACGCACTCGCTCCGCGGCCGCCGCCTCCGGCCCCATCCCCTCCCTCTCCCTCCCCCTCCTCCCCCCACCCCCGCGGGCTGCAGCGGGAGCCCACGGCTCCCTTCCCCGCCTGCAAACTCCCCTCCCGGCCGCGGCGTCCTGCCTCCGCCTCCCCCGAACTCCTTCCAACTTTCCCCGCCGCAGCGGGGACAGGATTGTTGGGTGGGGGCGGTGGTTTAGTTTCCCTCCCTCTTCCCCCGGGGCGCCCCCAAATCAGGCACCACCCTGCTTTCCCCTCGCCCCAGTTGGGCACCAGTAAGCCCTTCCCAGCAGCACCGGTTCCTACTTTGTCCCCCGCTCCCCAGTCGGGATCCCTCTCCTGGTCAAGACGGAAACCCCCTTCTCCGCTGGGAAACCCTCCTGGGGGGGTTTGAACCAAGCCTGAGCTACCCGTGGTGCCTTTTCCCGAGGAAGGGGGAGCCCATTCCCAGAGCCCCTGCCCGAGAGGAGAAACCTCCCGGACACGTAAACGCAGGTAAGCAGCCGCCGCCGCAAAGTTTGCTGAAGTTTGCCCGGCTTGTTTTAATTTAGAACTTGTAGCTGCTTGTGCCACTGGTCGCTTCGCCGGAGCGGTAGAGACTTTCAAACCGGTCCTGACATAAATCATGGCGTATGTGTGCGTATCAAAATCGGTTTCCAGCCATTAGAATTTATCCTCCGTTGTAACGCGATTATATTATAGACACATTGCTGTATGTGTACATAATGCAGAGTTAGCCCAGCTAAACTTGATTATGCTGCTACAAATGAATGCTAATCTGAATTATAATAAAACACGGTCACGTTGTGTAAATAAAAGCTCTAATCCAGAAAGATACTGAAGCAAATGTCCAGACAATATATAATTGATAGAATCAATATAAATATATATTTGTGAACAGATGGGGACAAGCTAAGCTTTCTGCTGAGCTACTTTCTTATTTATATAGCAGCATGACTCTGTTTAACTTCCAGGATCCTCCTCTCCCCTACCTCACCCCACCAAATGGATTTACCTTGTAACTAACAAAGAACAAGTCAAGTCCACACTGTCCATTCCTCTACAGCAAACGCTGTAACAAGTTGGGCAGAAATTACAATATTATAGGACTGTGTGAGCACTGTGACATCTCTCCTCATTTCTAACGTGCCAAAGTCCATGAATCTAAAAGATTCAAAGGTAACCTCCCCATTACAATCCATTTGGGGCACACAGTAGGTATTGTGTGTGTGCATGCATGGGCATTAGTGTTTTCCCATTATGAACACTTTAGATTTGGTTCCAAAGGCTGTTCCATTATAAGCATCTCTCCGTCTATAGTGGCTTGTAACTTTAACTTTATAGAAACAAATCGTTATTGGTAAACTGGGCAATGACAGTGAACGATCACTCAGAGATTGTTCCTGAGATTGTCGTATATGGCCTGAAATCAGGGGTAGTATTCACAGTTGAATGAACCGTTTTTACTTTGTTTCCACATAGACATTTGCTATTAAAATATGTGAAAACTAATACACTTACTGTATGCTGAATTCTTTAGTGATGGTGACTTCAGTCTATAAAATGGATGCCTTAAGCAGGAGCTCTTAAAGCCACCTGCTCCACCGTATGATGGTGGGAGAGATTGAAGCAGACAACTAAATTTTTAGGAGACGCTTGAGGTTGTCACTATTGTCTGGTCTCTTCTGACCATTTATTTGAAATTGTCTGTATCAAACATTATAATGACATCCAGACTCCAGGGTTTGCTAATGCTCTTTTAGGAAGGCTGTTGCTCGTATCTAACATTGGTCATTGGTTTAAAATATAAGAGGTAATGTAGTTTTTATACATGCATAGAATGGGATTTGGGCAGTGATCTGTAAATGACTGTGAAGATTGACCTCTCTTGATTTCAGTGGGTCTCTGCAGAGACACAGGGCGTTTGGCTGAGCAGAGTTTCTTGCAGGATTGGGGTCTAAATCCAAACCCAGTGGGCATGATACAGAAGTTTCTGAGCCATGCAAACTGCTGATTTGGGGCCCAGTCCCAAAGCCCTTATTCAGATGATGAGCCCTTTAAATCCATGGGATAACTCCTGGATCCCCAAATCAGCAATCACATCTCTATGGCGAAACCCTTGTGCCCATGTAAAGGTCTGATGGCTCTGTACAGTTACAAGGGGGATGGATGGCCGTGCAGTTCTGACTGCAGGATCAGGGCCCACATGGACTGCAGGATGGAGCCCTTAGTGCTGCTTTGTACATACAATGTGTTTAAAAAGAAAACATTTAAAATCTGTGACTTTCAAATGTTTGCACCCCAGTTGTTACGGCTATTCTAATACAATGGTGTTCCTTGAGGATTAATTAGCCACTGTTGTTATTGGCTCTTCATGTACTTCTCAGCTGGTCATTAAATGCCAGCAGATGCCTTGTGCCTCAGTTGTTGTTGCTTAAATATGGAACAGTCTTCCATGAATTTTTGTTGTTTTTGTTTTTACTCAAATTTGCACAAACTGCTTAAAAAATGGCTAAAACAACCATGGAAAAAGTTTTCAGCCTGAAGAAGGATCGGAGGTGCTTTTGAAAACTCTCTGGTACCAGCGTAGTCAAAGGACCACGTTTTTCATCTTATTTGTCTTTACTTCGAGTCTGGAATTGATTACATAGTGCTAAAGCACAAGTGTATTATTTGACTCTGAATTTAATAGCTTTGCATGCATATCTGTAGCATGAAAGGCACACTTAAAAAAATAAATTAGGCTCTTTCATTGGCAAGTCAGTTCTATTGTATCCAAGTTGTAGTTAGGTTGTTGATATAACTATTGTAAGAATGCAGTTATTTAATATGTCTTAGAAAGTTTTTCATTAGGCTTTCATACTCAGTACTTTAATTATAGGTCCCAGATCTTCAAAGACTTACCCATGAGCTTAACTTCATGCAGTGAAGCCACTGGAACTACTTGTGTGTGTAAATATTAAGTGTGTACATAAGTTTTTGCCATAATAATTACGATGTATATAGTATGATTGTGTGTACTTATTAAGCACAATTACTAAAACAGAGATTATTATAGTGTGGGAATACTATAGCAATCTTGATTTAATCCTCTTGTGCCTAAAAACATTGATGTTAACAGAAAGTTTCATAAGGGCAGGTTGTTGTTGTTTTTGAAATAAGGTGTAAAGACCGTTTCTCCTCTGAGAAAACTATTGACCATCTGTAGACTTTGAGGGGATTTTATATAAAAGCATGTAGTTCTGTATTAAAATCTGTGGGATTTTTAAGATAATTCTTTATTACATAGAGTAATTTCCATAGAACCTTGTTGATTTAATCTCCATTAAGTTCTAAAATACTAAAAAGTTCTAAAATACTTTTTTGTAAGGTAAAGTAAGGTAAAACTTTAAGTTTAAGTTTAAGTTTAAGTTTAAGTTTAAAACTTTAAGTTTAAGTTTAAGTAAAACTTTAAGTAAGGTAAAAAGGTAAAGTAAGGTAAAACTTTTATTTTTATAAAACTTTCTATCTGGAGACCTCAAAGCATTTAAAAAATATAGTTGAGTCCAGCTTCACAGAGCCTCATGAGGTGGGCGGTGTTATTGTCCTTAGTTTATAGATTGGGAAACTGAGGTACAGATATTAAATGACTTGCCTAAGGTTGCATTCTAGTGTGTGGCAGAGCCAGAAAGAGAAACCCAAAGTTAATTCTAGAGCACAAGATTGTGTCCTGACCTCTGAGTCTCCCCCGCCTCCCCATGGAACAGGGTGGGGCAGCAGAAATGAAGCCAGTTCCAAGGCCATAAGTGTCTTGTCATTCTAGATAAAAAATTTTTTTTGCCCACTTCTTCCCCATCAAGTAACTGAGCCCAAAAAAGAAAAAGATTGAAGGATGTTCCCTTATATGCTGATTTGGCACCCCTAGAAGTTAGGGTCACCCTGATTACCAGCTACACCAGATCTCTCTCTTCCCAGATGGATTCCCTCCTGCAGGTATTTCTTCCCCCTCCCAACTAGGCTATTCTCCTGCTTTACTCCTACTGCACCAACTAACTGTAGCAGCCTGTTAAGGAGATCAGTGTGCCAACACGCTTCATCTCTATACTCCATTAGCTATAGGATGCAGCAGAACTGCAAGGAAATTTAAGATGAATCCCTCTCACATCCCCCCTCCCCCTTGAGTAGCATTGAGTTATGCCACAAGTGATTTTTCACCAGTGGTTTTCCAACCCCTTGAAACATCTTGTCATTGGGCAGGCCACCCTTGTAAAGTGAGGAGAGTTCTGGAGCTCCAGGAATGTGGACTCCAGAGTGGGTGTTCTGAGGGGGGAGACTCCTGGCCCCAAATGAAGGAAAACAGTGAAAAGAGGGCACTCCAGAAGACAGGTGGGAACAGGGTGGCCAGATAACAACTGTGAAAAATCGGGTCACTTTTTTTTTTTTTAACAGGGTGTGGTGGGGCATAGTTGCTTATTTAAGAGAAAACCCCTGATCTCAGGACATCTGGTCACCTTGGGTGGGAAGGACTGAAGAGGTCGTCGTTGCAGATGTTGTGGAATAGGAGGGAGGGAAAGAATTTGGGAGGAGTGGTGACCTGGGGAAGGATAATAGCAAACGTGCATCGGTTTGGTTGACTTAATTAAAGTGGATGGAAGAGCTGGGAGAGAATGAGTGTGGGGTGATCCAGGTGAGGGAAAGCCCAGGGAAAGAGTAAATGAGTGAGTGTAGAGACTACCCAGGAGCAGTCCTTCACATGCTTTGGGCCAGTTTGTGAGTGTGTTTTCCCAGACTGATCCTGCAGCTGTTTTATGAAGTGGGCAGGCTGAAGGGAGGGCACTTTGGGCTGGTGGTTGGCATGTGCACAGAGGGAAGGAAGGTGCGTTTGGTTCTGGGAAACTAAATAATGGGAGACAGGGTTGGGATGGGGGAGTGTAGCAAGTTTGTATTTCTTAGGTGTTGCATGCCTGTTGTTCGGTTATTTTCTGTCTGGCTATTGATACGGTAGTCTCCCTCTCTTTCTTTCTTTCTTTGTTCTTTGGGGGAAGGATTATCTTCTCTCTCTTTCTTTCAACAATTGCCTAGTACAATGGGGAACACTTCAGACTGAGGCATCTAGGTCCTTTAATAATAATTACTAACAATAATGTTGGGATAAACACAGAAAACAAGAACAAAAATAATAAAACCACAAGAAGAAATCATTAGAGTGTATGGAAGTTTTTCAAATCAAAAGGTCTGTAATAAAAGAATGGCCTCTTCAGACAGAATTATTCGTGCACTTTTTGTCTTGTTTTACAATTGTTTTTACTGAAGTTGTTAGGGAAATTTATTTAATTTTTTCCTTTATTGAAAATCGTATTTAACTACACTGGAAAGTCTTCAAATGCCTTTGCCCCTTTTTTGTGTGGTTTCTGTTATATTTTCACCTTTTTTAAAAAATAAATCTCTTGATTATATTTGTTATAACTTAGTATAAATTGAGTGTTTTGATAAGCAAAAAAAAATTTTATAAAGTTTTGTGGTGAAAACGAAATTTGTGAAGTTTCAAAAAGTCAAAAATTGCTCCATTTCAAACACTTTGAAATGAACCCCCCTGCAAAAAATTCATCTTTTTTTAAAGAAAGTTTTAAATTGTTTTTCCACCTTTTAAAAAAACAAGGAAAACAGTTTATAGATTAAAATTATTAATAAAAAGCTTAAAGCAAATAATTATAACATCTCAAAATGTTTGTTTAAATTGAAGAGATGGAAATAGAAAAGGACCAGAAGAAAAATGGGAACGCACATTGAAATCAGTCTAGACTAGATAAATAAATGCCTGTTTATCTCATTTAGTCACTCCATTGGTGAGCTCCTACTATTACCCTAGAGCTACTGCACTTGAATAGTTCTGTCCTATTTTATTTAGTCATGAGTCACTGGGGTTTTTTGGCAATGGTGCAATACTCTTCTAATTTTACAAATTTCTGAAACGAACATGGGAATCAGGATCTCCTGATTACCAAACCTATGTTTTAACCGCGAGAGCAAATAGGCAGTATGTATTCAGTTTGTGTGTGTATTTTCTCTCTTCTCTGTATGTTTCACCCATGTTCTCAGTGAAACTACATTGTCATAGGGTGCTGGATCACTTCTGGTAAGTGATTCCAGTGAGTGGTAAAGGACAGTATGGAACTTTGACTCAGAATATCCTCGGGGTTTACAGTGTTATGTCTTAATATAGTTTTATTGATAGTGCAAATGGCACATTTTTTTCTTTTGAAATCATAATACAGTCTCCATTGACTTTATCTGATATGTTTGATTTATACTTGATAACATATGATAACATGGTCATTTTAAAAATCATTCTCATTGAGCTCAAGGGGAGTTTTGTGCGAGGAAGGACTGCAGGATCCTGGTTATTATAGTTGCCTTTACTTGCAATGACATTGGCATGATGATACTATAATGAAATTACATCTACTCTAGTGAATTAGCAACATTAGATCATGGTAAAATAAGTGTCACATAACTGTGCATGCACAGTGGTTTGCCTTCCAACGTCTTCATTTATAAGTTTCTTTCCTATGCTTGGGCTTTGTATTGTGACATCTCCTCCTGTTCAAGACCAAATGTGGCTCTAATGTGTGCTTAAAGTAACTGAGAGATTGCTTAAGGACAAGTATTTTAAAGCTCCTCTGGCTCTGAGTTCATCCTCCACATTTTTTCCTACTACTGTTAGCCTGGTAAAGAATTGTGGTTATTTTCCAGCAGCTATTGAAAAATACTTTGTTTGATAGTTAGGAATTTAATGAACTAGTAATCTTAAAACAGATGTATCTGAAAGGCATTCCTCTGAAGGGAGTCATCATGGTATTTGAAATGTCTAACCTTTGGTATTCTAGAATTAACAGAAACCTTGGGTAATCTGATCCCAATCTGACATTCTTTAAGTGACTTTCTTAGTGCTCTGCTAATGTGAGGAGTAAAATCCGAACTTTGAAAAGTTAACAGACTGCAGCTTTCTTCCCTTATAATTTTTGAGAAAAATAAAACAAGACATATATTTCTATTATTTATTATGTTTATTACTCCTAGTGCCTAAGGGGTACCGAGATTGGGGCCCATCATTAGTTAAGTTTTTGTTTATGTAATAGTAATAGAATTATGATAATAGAGTCTAATTCAATTAGACTCTGAGCAAAAAAGAATTCTGAAGAACCATTGTTTTATGTTGCTAGTGATCTAATAAAGAGGCTGAACAGCAAGGTGCCAAAATTTGCTGCTGATGCAAAATTATTTGGGTTAGTCATGACTAGAGAAGACTGAGAGGATCTAATAATGCCAGATGAAAGGGCAGCACAATATCAACACTGAACTTCATCCGTTAAAGGCAAAGTTAGGCGTGTTGGAAGGAATAGTTGAACTGGTCATACATGTTACTGGGTTTTGAAATTTATTATATCCACTAAGAATAAAAGACTTGGGCTTTGGTGAGTTCAGTTAACTTCCTACATCTACTTAAAATGTTGCAGTTAACAAAAAAGGAAATAAAATAACAGGATGTATAAAGACTAGGATAGAATTTAAAATATTTAATGGCCACACTGTACTCACAATACTGTGTTCATTTCTGATCATTCTATCTCAAAAATGGTATAGGAGAATTAGAAAGGGAAGTAATTAAGTTACTTCCATATGAAGATCAGTTGAAAACATTGAGACTGTTTTAGGGGGAAGATGAATAAGAGGGGACATGATACGGATATAAAATAATAAGTAGAATAGAGAAGGTAAACCAGGTTCTCTTATTTACTCTTTCTTGTAATGCACGACTAGCGGTACATCCAATGAATGTAAAAAGCAAGAAATTTTAAAACTGATGAAAAGTAGGTTTTTTGGTTTTTTTTTAACACAATGCACAATTAATCATCGGAACTCAGTACCACACGATATCACTGAGGCCAAGTAGGATTTTTTTTATAAAAGGATTTTATATATACCGTATGTCAACCACTGTCTGCACGGTGGAAGAAGAAACTTCCTGTAGTGAGCCCAAGAGGTCTCCCTCTGATTGGGAGTGCGAGGGAGCCGGGAATACCCCTTGGAGGGTGGAGCCAAGCCCACCCCGCCCCCCTCGCCAGAAGTACAGGGATGGGACTATAAAAGGCTAGCCCTGCAGCCCAGGAGGGGGAGAAGCAGGGGAGGAGAAGGACACTCCCCAAGACCTGCTGCTGTCGGGAGGAGACCCGAGCCCGAACTGTGCTCCAACCCCCGATGCTGAGGACGACTGGCCCGGAGTGCCTGCTGCTGTGTACCCGGAGTAACTGGATGCCAACTGGATGGCAGAGGTACCCACTCCCTGAGTCAGCCGCCCCTACCCTGAACAGGGGAACTCTAAAGACTGTTTACTGTTTGCTGGCTGCCTGTGCCACACCCAGGCCATAGCCAGCCCACTAAAGACTGTTTGTTTGCTGACTGCCTGTGCCTTGAAGCCCAGGTCCCAGCCCTACTTGGTATAATGTGTTAATTTAAAAAAAAATCTATAAAATTTATTATAAACCACACATGTATTTCATACGTGCATAATATTCCTGAATTCTCTCTTGAAAAAGAAGATTGGGATAATGGTTTACATCTACATGACAGTGGTAAATGGGAGAAACATTGTCAGAAACATGTGAGCCATTCTCTGAATATAAGGAGCAAACCTAGGTGTAATTTAGCGAGTGTGGGTTTTTCACAAAAATAATTCAGTAGTTATAGCAGTAGAGAATACTTCTTACTCTGCTGAATTATCTCTGAAATTTTGATACAACTACAGATTTTTTAAAATTCTGCATGTCAGATGCGAAAGAGAACAGAAACAGTTTAATTACTATGTGTCTCCTCACTTCTAATTTGTTACATTATTAAGAATCACTTTTTCTGTGTATATTGTAATATTTTTTTAAAAAGTACAATAAGAAATATTTGAAAACTGTATTGGTATACTGAAAAGGAAAACAGGGAGTGTCAAATCCATTCCTTTAACTGAGAGCAGAAATACCCTTTTTAAATCAATAGGAGTTGCAGCTGTCTCTTCAGACAGATTGGCTCAATAGTACATAACTGCTTATAATACCAGTAAATCAGGAGTATAATGTGTTAGACACTTATATGAAGACTTACCAAGAGATCTGTTCAGTGCTTCAGAATAAACTATTTGGCTAATATTTACAAAGATTTGTCAAAGTCCCTGTATCTTTCCAAACTGTGGAGTGCACTAATTCTGCAAAAAAGAAGGGATGGGGGAGTTCTTACCAATTAAAGTAAAATGAACAGTGCTGCCTGTTTATGCTGTCAGAGGGAAAAGAGTTCTGTTTGAGAACTTGTATATCAAAGTGTATCCTATCCAGCCACATTTACAAACTCTGCAAAGTTCCCCACAGCCAAATGGAACTAAGGGCTTGGTTACACTGGCACTTTAGAGTGCTATAAAGCCCCCACGAGCGCTATAACCTCCTCCCCGTCCACA